>CAUYSK010094375.1:0-15429 GCA_963575035.1 Avahi laniger | reverse complement strand
TCATTGGTAACCAAGGGGCTAGTTCCTGAATCAGGAAGAGACTGAAGCTAAAGGTTAATAGCTAAGAAGGAATTTCAGAAAAGCTAAAGTAGACTAGACCTGGGGCTTTAAGAATATTAAATATTCTTTATGGCCATGCAGGACAGGTAACTATCAGTATGAAAAGCATTTTTAAATACCTTGAGAGTGATATTATGCTAAGTATGATACAAAATATTAATGAGTTTTTTTGGGGGGGAGGAAGATTGTAAAGATAGCTTTTATATGTGGATATTGTAGAAAAGATTAAAAAGGGTAATCCCTCTCAAAAATTTATTTTATTTGGGCAATATAACTTGAGGTAGAAGAAATACTTTTACTTTCATTATTATTTGACCTAGATATTAAATCAATTTTAATTTCTTAAAATGTCCTTATTAATGCTAAACAATGGTAAGAATCAAGTGCAGGTCTTTGCTATAAATATTTTCCCAAATGAACGAACAATCTATCAGTATTGAAAATTGATTGTGTCAATCAGATATTATGTTCATGAAAAAAGGTTGTGATTTCCATCTTTCCTCAGTTTCCCAGATATACGCAGCAATTTTAGACACTGCAGGGAATAAAAAGAAATAATTTAATTTTTATTTTATATAAAATATTTAAATTAAAATCTGGGTCTGTATTGTATCACGTAATGTACTAAAGGTCAGCAAATGTAAATGTTTGTTGGTGCTCATGTTATTAGGTATAGTAAATATGAAATCAATAGAATAAAATACTTTTTGCAACATACTTTTGTAAGGAGTTAGTTTTCCTTAGCATACAATTTCCTTCATTCAATTTAGTGGAAATATTGCTAATATGTGGAACAGTCAGACACATAGCTGTTATTGGGTCAGGAGTCCAAAAAAAAAGTCTACTTTAATATGTGTTAATAATATCAGAAATTCCTCCTTTAAGCTATATACTAAGGTCTCTCTAAATTTCAGATCCTCAGAGAGGGAAAGGGGGATGGCATGAAGCACAATGAAGCACACTCTGTATGAGATAGTGAAATATATGGCTTCCAGTTTCTGCATCTCAAAAAGATACTTCAAGTATTTTTTACAACATTAGCCTTTGTTTCCTATGAATTAAACAGTTATTGTCATTTGCCTTTTTATCTATTGAACACTTCCATTTTGACCAGAAATATTCTATTAAACAATAATTTTGGAAGTAATGAATTCAAAGTAATTCATACAGAAATGTTACAGGCTTATTTGATCTTTCTTCTAGAAGAAGAGGGACCTGGGCACAGGGGAGTCAGAAAGGCAAGAAAGGCTTCCAGGGGCAGGAAGTGACCGAGATTCAGTTCTCCTCTGCTGATTTCTGCTGTGCCGAGAGGCAGTGGTTTTATTAAACTCATATTCCTCATTTTGAACACTGAAAAAAAAGTCAAAAGGAAAGTCTCTACTTACCTCCTTTCTCTTTTATCAATCTTTTCAGAATATTTTAACCTATTTTTTTACATTGACAGTTAGCTCCTAACAATAGGAGCTTCTATAGGAAACAAACACATCATATTAGAATTGTTAACAAAAATGACAAAGGAATTCTCAAATCCTTATCAAAATGAAAACTTAGGTTGTTACATCTGCAAGCTAGTGAAAATTGACAACCTTGTACCCTATAATAACACCAGTGTCCTTAAACTATTATTTTAACAGAGTAGTGTTCCATATTTTACTAAAACACGTTATATGCTAAAATTAAATATTCTGTTACCCATTTTACCTACCAGTTTGTCTCTTGATTTTCTTTGTGTACTTTCCCAGCTTTCCTATTTGCATGATATCTTCTAATATATATTATTTTTTTAGTTTCTTCTGAGTATTCATTTTGGGTAAAGTGAACTAAAGTTGCTTCTTCTATAATATTTACCAATTTGCTTCAAAAAGACAATAAAATAATAAATCAACATTATCTAAAAGTACACACTGTTAATTGTTTTTGTTATTCTCAATATCAATATAATAATTCTCTTTAAAATCTTCGTTAAGCCTGTTTCTAGCCGTGAATACACATTTTAACAGGTACAGTTATTGGAACATTATAATACTCTCTGTTAATTACTGGTAATTGAAATTAAATTTCAAATGATATTTCTCTAGTAAAGATAGATTTTTCCCAACTCATTTGCTTTAATTTTTAACGTCAGGACTACAATTTGGCACATCTTAGTATTTAAGAAGCAAAAACCAGTCTTTCTGCAGCTCTGGCTGTTTATCAAAAATAAGCAAGAACTGAGGCTGCCACGAATGCGTGAGTAGTGACTGTCTCGGTTAGTAGGAAGCTCTAAGGGTCTTTTTGATGTCGCTCACCGGTTTGGATCTCAATTTTTAAAACAGTGCAGTAGTACTTTTATTATTTGTTGAAATGCACCTAACCGGTTCACTGAATTCTTTTCAGACTGGGAAGAAGAACAGGTCAGCAGTCCCAATATTCTAAGACTTATTTATCAAGGACGATTTCTACATGGAAATGTCACACTAGGAGGTAATAGTCACCTTTGTAATGGAATTTAATGTCTTTTTCATGGTAGCATTATTTGTTTTAAATGCTAATGTCTTTGAATTTACTAAGAAGGGAAATTCAAACTCTGATTTTTGCCTATTTTTGGCATGCCTAATTCTTTACATTTTGTATTCTGTTAAATTTAGCACTATAATTGTTTACTACCTTGTGAAATAGTCTATCCAAATATAGGTAGGAATCCATACCTACTGTTTTATAAATATAATGTCATTGTACTTCTGGGTGATATAATTTAGATGTAATTTTTAACTTAAAACTGTACACACAAACTAGGAGAAGTTCATGATAATTGGTTTTCAAATGTTACATGAAGAGATGTTTTCAATCTGACTCCACCAGATCTAATTGCCAGTCATGTGAGAACAAAAGTAAATGACTGGCACTAGCAGAGCAGCTATATAGTGCAGTGGTTAGAAGAGCAGAGCCGGGGACCAGACCAGCCGAGTTGTACCAGCTCCACTGTTCACTGGCCGTGTGACCTTGGGCAAGTGACTTACCCAATCTGTATTTCAGTTTCCTCATCAGCAAAATGGGGTGACAATATTACCTACCTCATAGGTCAGGGAGGGGTAAGTCAGTTTATATATTTAGAATACTTTGAATATATAAACAGTGCTTGGCACATAGCAAACACTTTAATTGTTAGCTATTATTGTTTTTATGTGATTGGAGAAATGTAGCTCCATAGTGCCCCCTTAAGGGCACATTTTCTACCATCAACAGGGTTTGTTTTGTTTTTAAAATATGTATTTCAAATATATTCAAATAATTGGAAATTTATAGGCAAATGAATATATTTGAATATATCTTCGTTTCAATATAGCCTGACTTTTTCCCTCTGAACTTAAGAATGAAATATGTAATATGTTTTCCTAAAGGTAGACTTATTTTATTCATTCTTTTAGCTTATATTTATTGAATTTTTCTTATATACCAATACTGTACAGGAAGTTATCCCAAAAATACTCTTTTTTTTATCATGTGTGTATTTATGGGCCATCATGCTTAATTTGAACATCAGAAATTAAGAATTTAGACCAAATAATGGCTGACCAACTTTTAATATGATGGAAACCCACCCTGATTATGTGAAATAGTACTGGTATTAAAGATAGTTAGGACTCTTTAATCTACATGTTAACTACCATCTTATAGAGCAGAATTCAAAAAGCAGGTAGCCGGAGGATTATACTTGCTAACTAATGATTTTAAGCCTCATTTAAGTTTGTAGTTAGTGAAGAGAAAGTAGGTTGAGGTGTCAGAACTAAAACATCACAACTATGAAAACAACTCTAGAAGTTAGCTGTACCAGCTGCTTCTAATTTTATACACAGAATAACAAAGATTTATCATGAAACTTGATGTTGATATTTGGTGCAGTGGTTCATCGATACATGGGTGTGTGTTACAGTCTGTCTGAAATATTTCATAATAAGTTTTATTGCTTATGAGTGAGAAAAATATTATAAAGACTTGATTAGAAAACAATAATTATTAATAATGCTGAGCCAGTATTTTAAGAAAATTATTTTCTAATTGAAGAGTACACAAGGTTGAGAATAAATGTTTAAAATTAAGCTCGTCATTTCTTCTATTTCTACATTATAGTAGCCTGCACAATGCAGTAATTTTAGTAGGCAACTGACAAGTAATTAGCTATAAAAAGAAATGTCTCTTAATCTAAACTTTACCCTAATCTAGAAAAAATATTCTTTTTAAAAAAGATCTTTTCAATTTTTATTCTTTCCTCCTCTAAAGGTAATCTCTGATATTAACCAATTATGTCTTTTCTCTTACCACTTTCTTAAATAATATGGATATGTGCATTAAGTTAACAGCCATAGTTGGGAAGAATAATTTTTAAATCATAAAGTTAAGTCTGACAATATTAATCTAATTTCATTTTGTAAAGGAGGTGCTCTATTTGGTAAGAAGTTCAGTCTGTTGAGGAAATCATAAGAAAAGCAATCAGTTTTTAAAATGGTTCCAAATCTGGTTAGCGATTTTTAATAGGTTGATGTATATGTAACAAATTGTCTTCTACTTTTCACATAGCATTAAAACTTCCTTTTGGCAAAACAACAGTGATGCATTTGGTGGCCAGAGAGACATTGCCAGAGCCAAACTCTCAAGGTAAGCTGTGCACTGGAGAAGTGTCTCAGTTGAGGCACAAAGACAGAGATTCAGAAATGGCTGGGTTTTTCTTGGACATTCTGAGGGAAAGGAAGTTTACATAGTTTATGAATAGAAGTTATCAAGCAAATAAGCAGACATTTTTAAAACATGCTAACATTAAAAGAACATTTATTATAGCAAATACAAATACTTTAAAAAATGATTTATTTAACAAATATAAATATTAACAAAACCCAAAACTGTTTGTTAGTATAGCTCCTTCTCCGCCCCCCACCCAAATCTAGCATTTTTATAAACAATGCTTTTCTTCATGTTCCCTAGGTCAGAGGAATCGTGAAAAGACTGGAGAGAGTAATTGTTGTGTAATCCTGTAAACACTGTCTGCTAAGAGTGATGTGATGTATAGTCGTCGTGTTTCATGCTGCTGGGACAGAAGAGACCCAACATTGCTTCAGAAACCTTTAAGAACAGTCTGCCTGTAAATCCATGGAACTGAATTATCACATGAACACTGTCATCTTTTCTCATGAAAGTAAAATGAACCAAGAACATTTTTCACTATAATTTTTTATTTCTTGTGTTTTTGCTTATGTTGAGCAGTTTTAAAACATATTGGTTTTTGAATGCAGTCAGTCTCCAGGGGAAAAGTTAACAAGTTACCTTTCATAGCAGAAACGATTTTGCTGCCACAAAAATTTTCATCACCAGAACTAACAAGTGTTCCAAATACAATTTGCACTAAAAAAGATTGGCATTATTTTCCTCATCAGCAGAATTTATAACAGTTTATGGTACCCAGAAACACTCATACACAATTCCATACTGGAAGACACTCAGCAATTAATGAAGTTAATTACTGGGCCAACTTGAGAGGAAAAAAATGGAAAAGAAATTAAAATGTTGGGTGAATTCTACCAAAGTCAGCCATGGCGGCTGCATTGGCACAGAACACCAAGTGTGACTATTTACACTGCAACAAATGAAAAAACAAAATGTGCCTGTTGTTTAAAGCACTCAGTAGAGGGCTGATGGAACTATTTTTCCTTTAAGACATGCACTCTTGAGTCCTACAGCAGCTGAGTGCTTGTTCAAACAGCACGCGAGGGGTGAGAGTGCGTCTCCTAGCCTTAACGTGGGAGGGAATTCCAGTTGCTCATAGGCTTTCATTATTGTGCAGAAATATTAGAAAACCTCATTGACTGATCAATTTTGTGTATTTGAATATCAGCAAAGTGAAATTTTCCATAATTGTTGCTCATCTGTAACCATGTCCAGTGTCATGCTTATTCCTTAGAGAGTCCAGATGAATTCTTAAAATTAACGAAAAGAAGTCGCCATAGTACTAATTTTGTTTCTTTATATAGCTTGCATTTGGTATTAGTGCTTGCAATTGTATTAAAATCAAAAGCTGATTTTTACAGCATACTTGATGAAGGATGCCATTCTTTTATTTCATACCAATTTAGAGATTGATATGCTAAAAACAATTTGCACAGCACTAAAGCATGAGCTAGTTTCATCTAAACTTGTAAAAATATGAAAGATTTTATATTTTTTCACTGGGAAGAAATTCTTCCTGGATGAAATTACAAATATGTGTAGAATATATTTAATAAAAGACATATAAAATACCTAACTATAGATCTTAAATATAGATTGGCAAGTAGTGTATAGAACAATATTCCATATAAATAACTTTAGCCTTTATAAAAATAAAAAGTTGCAGGCTGACATTATGTTCTCTACTTACTAAGTGTCTATGGCCCTTACAACCATTGAGTGTAAATGGTTTCAAATGGTCAGCGTTGTTTAAATGTAATCAGGTGATTTTATTCATTGTTAATGCTTTGATGAAAAGGCTTTATATGCAGTAGATCTACAAAAATATTGTTCATACTGATCACAATTAAATTTATATAGAGCAGAGTTTTAAAACGAATGTAAATAGCACTAAACATTTTCTTTCTGCAACTTGTTCTTATAGATTCTTTCTGTAAACTAAATAAAAACAAATCATAGTGCATTTTGGTGGTAATTTTAAAGGTCTTGATTAGGTCAATACTTGTTTAAGCACTGTCTCATTCATGTTAAAATTGTTGTCTACTTTTATTTCTGAAGCTTTTAAAATTCGTTAAATTAATATTCTACTGTTGGTTTGGCAAGTATTGCCAATGTATCTTTGATATTTAACCTGGTTAATTTGTGCACAGTCACAACAATGAATAGAATTATGTAGTCTCTGTTATCACTAAAATGTAATATTCGAGAGATGTTAAATATTTATATGTTTTGTTGACCAGCTCAAATGTGAACTCTGTTAGTGTTGACTAAAGAAGAATCTGGTAGTTACTTAATTGGGCAATTAAACAATTTATGGCTCTATTCTTTTGGAAAACAAACTGCTGGTAATTATTTTTAATACCTATTTTAATTCTAATTAGTCTTGATTTTCCAAAGTTAAAGACTATCAGTTAATTCAGATTGAGTTTTTATGATGGTTAAAAATAATTTTCTACTGATTTTCAATATATTTTTCCGTGTATTCTCACATTATATATTTCCCTTTCACAAGAAATGTAAATCAAGCAATTACTAAGTGCGATTAGCTGGTTCATGAACAGAGAAAGAATTATGACACTTAATACCTAATATCATAGTTATACAAAATGAAAAAAAGAATAAAAAGCAGCAAAATTATATACTGAAAACACCAAAAATTTAGATGCCTTAATGTAGTGTATTCATGAAACTCAACTATCCCTTTAAAAATAATCCCTTGGACTGCCTGATGGTTAAAACATTCATCATATCGAAGGCTACTTTTGAAGATTCCGCTGCCAAAAATAGTGGCTCATTTACCTAAAGGTGAGAGCTGCATAGATCCAGTAATGTAAATAAAGCCTGAATTATGAGCCTACGCCCCTGCCCAGCGCTTGGTTTCTAACTCATCTCTTTTACCCAAAGTCCTAGAAAAAGTGTTTCTGGACAAGGCAAAGCTTATCTTCTTTATTGAAGCCTCAGTGTATCTCCCTGATCTGAACTATTTGCTTTCTCTTCAAGATAAGTTGTATCTTAACCATGAAAAAATATAGTATCTAACATTATCATTCACATTAAATGAGGTTTTCTTATAACAAATATTTATCCTTAGTTTTATGACGTCATCTTGACCAATATTACAATAATTTCTGTTAGCTGATTGTGGTAAACAATGTTTAATGTGAAAAGAAATTAAAACTTTCTTCATCTGTTATATAATATTTTTTTCTTTTAAGTGACTTCCATTCATAATTTTGATGTCTTTTCCTATTCTTGATCTATTTTTCTCTTTTTTCCTTTCTTTGGTTATTTTATTATGTTCTTCAGTAAAATTCAACATTGTACCAGCCTTTATTCTGCAAGTATATTCTACCAAAATCAAAAAGAAGTGATTGATGAAATTTTAGTATGCCTTCACACCATCTTTATTGGTAACTGTGGCAGGCATTCCAATTTTTTTTCCATTTTTTGTTTTATAATATAGTGACTTGTGAGCCTAACAGAGTGAGGGGCGTAGGAGAAGGGCTTGAGAGAACCTATAGTTGAGGTTGAAACAAGGGTCAGACTGCTGGCAAGTGTCCAGGCAGTTTCTGTGGCCAAAGCAGGGTGGTCTTGAACATGAGCAGCAGGTGGTTGGCTGTGATGCCTTGCCCCCAGCTATGTGGCGTGCTTTCTTCGGAAGGCTGTAACTTATGTGAAGCTTTTTTACACACCAGGCAGGGGAGGAGGTTGACTTCTGAAAGAGTTTATGAACAGAATTAAGTGAGAAACATCTAATCCTTCCAGGTTTAACCCAGTACTAGAATGTGAAAGCCAATTTCATTTATTATTTTGTGGTCTTTGACAACGATGTCAAATGTATATTATTTTTTATATTATACCTGTTTTTTGAAATCACAACTTTCAAGAAATATAGAGTAGACAAGTAAACTAACATTTGGGAAAAGGGAATGTCAATCTCTTTCATAGGATTCAACCATTAAAAAAGGAGTTGGATAAATACACACATTTTCTACAATGGCTCTGGAAGTGATTTGTTTTTAAAAGGCTTAGGCAGAGGGTCTAACTGATTTTAGAATGTAGTTATTACCCATTCAGACATTATTTAGTATCTGGCTTTTACCTACTACAAATATTCCCTGAAGCTTACTTGATGTAAGGGCAGTCTGCAATATAGTGGGAGGAACTTTGATGTGGTTAAATAATGCGAGGAGGCCACAGAATCCAGAGGGCATCTACGGGCCATGGGCAGAGCTGGACACAAGGTTCCTTTTAGACATTACAGAGAGGAGTACAATGTGGGGACTTGTTTAGTTCTCAGATGTTTGCCAAAGAAGACAGTTTTTCCCCGCATTCTGGAGACTGGCTCCCTCATGGTCCCCTTCCTTAGCACGTGGTTTTTTTCCCTGGAGCCATCCCTAAAACTGAATTCTACTCATTAGTGTGCCATCTCCCCCAGAATCTGATCATTTTAACACATCTCCATGTTGACTGACACTGTTTTCAGTGTTTAGATTTCAGAGTGCTACAGGAACAGCTGGGCTTCGGAGTCAAGCCTGACTTTGCCCTGGGTGATTCTGAACAAGTTACTTAATATTTGAGCTTCAGTCTTTTCATGTATAAAATGAAAATAATACCAATTTTGGCGGGTTGTTGTTAGGATCATTTTTAAATAAATACTGAGAGCACTACTTTGCCCAGGAACTCATATGACCAACTGGCAAACCTGCCGAAAGATTTTCTATTGGAAATAAAGTGCTAGGCATCAATGTGTACTCTCAATTTCTCTGGCCTTTTTGTAAGGCCAGAGAAATATGTGGATGATTCTACGCTCAAAGACATTTAAAAGGAAGCTAAAGTAATTGGGGCCATCTCAAAAATAAGTTGTGGAATAGAAGAAAAATAGAGAACCCAGTAATTTACCAGTAAGACATGGCCTCAGATGTCTGTATACAGAGTACCAGGTGTGCCAGGTTATAGAGCTTGGACAAAAACAGAACAGGACGTGTTAACATGGGAACATAAATCTGTCAAAATTTGAGATGGGATTTGTTACTAGGATACAGTATATACATTGTTCAAAAAAATAGGTCTAATACAGACGGGAAACAGCACTGTGTCAAGAAGACACATAAGGAACTTCATAGACCTAAGCGGGGAAATAATCTGAATGATGAAAAAACAGAAATAAAATAGTGGGATTATTCTGTACATTTCTTCAGATTAAGGCTATCGGTTTCTGTTCTGAATCTGCAACAGGACAGCACTGAGGCCAGAGACTGAAGTGACGCAGTAGTCTGAGTACACAGGCCCTGCTGGGGCCTGATTTGCTAAGAAAGTCTGATTTACTCTTGACTTGCTGCTAATGCCATCCAGTTAAGTTAACAGAAGTAACAACACTGCTTCTCTGGGATTCATTTCGGCCCAGAGGGAAAGAATGATTCCAGTGGAAATGTTGGGAGCCAACAGAGAAAATAGGTGTGGCCTCAGATTTTTGTATTAATAAAACGAATTAAAGCAGACACTAGTGGTTATTTCTCCAGCCTGCCCATTCTTTCTTGCTGGCTGACTGACTTTCGAAGGGGAGGAGACTGTTTGCCCTTCCCCCTGTGGCTCTGGGAAGTAAGACCTTATCCGAGCCCCAGGGGTGAGGCCCATTCCCTTTGGTGTGATGGGTTTAGGCGTGGCCCTGGGACCCGATCCCAGCATTAGACTTGAGGAAACTCTGCCAGGGTATTTCTGGGGAAAGTTCTTTCACTCCCAAGGAGGCTATACAAGAGACTCTTTTTGCCTCTGCACGTTATTTTGTGTGGATGTGATATTGAAACTGCGAGAGCCACCCGGGGCCCCAGATGCTAGTTAGCCAGAGGGCAAAGTCAGCGTGCTGAAATTGCAGAGCAGAGGGACAGGAATGAACCTGCCCCTGAGCAGCTGCTGATTGTGCCCAGGGTGAAGCCCCGATGCTTTCGACTTGACAGGAGATCTAATCTGTTCATTGGCGTTTCTTCTTCCAGTCAAGAGCATGATATGCATAGAAGGGAGTGCTAGGCATCGACATCTACTCCAAACTTGATGAAATTTGCTCACAAAAAGATCAGAAAATATGAAGATGATTCTGTGTGTTCAGATCTCTCAAAAATCAATCTCTGGCTGTATAGTCACAAATTATCTTGACGATGAAGAGAAAAGAGACATCTAAAGAGATCATTGTGGCTACAAGTCAGCTCTCCGGTCTTGTAACTTTAAAGACATGAGCAGAAAATGGGAGTTTGGGTATATAAATCAAGGATGAATATAATAAATGTTAAACACCTCTGAAAATAATGTTGGAAAGACTCGGGACGAACTGGAGTTGATAGAAAATAATAAAAAGTCCATGTTTGCCGTGGTCAGAAAGAAGGCAGGGACACACCGCTGGTTCTCAACCCTGGCTGGACATTAGAATTACCTAGAGAGCTTCACTTCTTAAATTTTTTACTTTCTAATATTGATGCCTGGGCCTCACACCAGCTGAATTAAATCTTAACACTCGTGGCTTGGAGCAGATGTTTTAGTTTTTGCAGATGACCCAAAGTGGCACCACTTAAGTACCAAGAATACAAGGGAATACAGTGGAAAGATGGGAATAAGAATAGTTTCAGTGGAGCTGGAAACCAAATGAGATGACGACAGGAAGCCGGTGCCCAGCTACTTTGGAGTCAAGTTGCCAGACCCAGTTGTTATATTTCAGAACTCTAAAGGAACTTGTGCCCTGAGGAACACTGTCCTGTGCCCCCTTCCCAGGGTCATTGTCAGAGCAGGGAGACCCCCCCCGACCTCACCACCATCATCTACTCTGAGACCACGAGAAACCCCAGACAACCAGGTCACCTCTCCGTGTCCTCACTGGAGCCCCCACATGGCCCTGGCATGTCCATTTTTCTGCTCACATTTTCCGTCACACACCCTCCCCATTCCAGAAACCCTTTACTGTGCCTCTGGAACTCCGGCTCCTCCAGAAGCCGCCCATATTGCCTCGACCTCTTCTCAGAAATTTCACTTTCTTTCTCTGATCCCTAACTCTCTCCTAAGCATACTACCTCCCCTGCAGTCCTGGGAGTATTATATTATCTAAAACTATCATTTAATGAACGCTTACTTGGTGACAAGCATTGTCCTATGGTCATGACATAGGCTCATTTTACAGATGATAAAACAGGCCCAGAGAGGCGCTGTTTATTTTTTGAACATAGAAGATTCATTTTTTTTTTGTATTTTGCAAAACCCATTTCATGCCAAAGAAAGGTTCATTTTCCCAGACAAAAACTATTAAAAATATGCCTTATTGGTTTTTTTCTGCTTTTAAAACTGATATTTTTCCATTGTGGACATCTCATAATTACAGAAAATTATGGGGAAAAAAATGAATCCCACTATCCAGAACTAACTGTTAATTCTGGATTCTCTTACCTTGGTGGATTACTGCTCATCCTCTCTATTAATGTTTATTCATATGATTACATATCACAAGCATGCCACCAGAATATCATCTTCTTTGAAAACACATCTGTTCATAGCCATATAATATTCCATTTTGTAGGCATACCATTTTCATTTATTCATTTATTGTTTAATGTTAAAACCACAATGGACTAGCACTACATCCCTGCCAGAATGGTTAAAATTAAAAGCATTGAGGATACCAAGTATTAGCAAGGATGCCGAGCAACTGAAATGCTCATATATAAATGCTCATTGTAAATTGAACAATCATTTTCAAAACTTTTGCAGTATCTAGCAAAGCTAAAAATATATATACCCTCTGATTCAGCAATCATACTCCTGCATAAATATCCAAAAGAAAACAACGTGAGTGCCTATAAGAGAAATGCACAAGAATCTTCATAACCATTTTATTCATAAACCAGAAGCAACCCAATGTCTGTCAATAATAGAATGGACTTTAAATTGTGGTATATTCACACAATGAAATATCATAAAGCAATGTCAAACACACTACCACTGCATGCAACAGCAACATCAAGGGAAGAAGCCAAGCATGAAGAATAAATACTGTATGAGCTCATTTAAATAAAGTTCATAAACTAGTCTATGATGATAGAAGTCAGAATAATGGATATCCTTTGGGGGGGTGCTGATTAACTAGGAGAGAGAATAAGGGGGCCTTCTGGGGTGCTGTATGTATTACCGAATGTAATTTCTGGATATAAGTTAGATCACAATACAAACAAAGCAAAGAGAAAGAAAAAAATAAGCATCTACCACGTGCCCGGGAATATACAAGGCACTAGGGATACAATGGCAGTAGTTCAGGCTACCTCTGAGGTTTCTGTATTTCAACCATTTGCCTGATTTTGAACGTTTAAGCTATTTCGAATATTTCCACACATAAATCAATGGAAGAAATTGTTAAGGAAAATATCAAATGCTTGCCTCTATGAAGAATGTAAATCTCAAAAATTTTCCCACCTTTGAAAAATTCCAAACATGTAGAAAAGTTGTCAAAACACTGTATTGCAAACATGTATCCTTCATCTATATATTGGCCATTTGTTAACATTTTGTCACGTTTGTTCCCTACATACTCATACAGAGATAACCATAATGTGCTAGAGCCAGAGAATTTGGGGGAAAGAACTGAATTTTTTGGAAGTACAGATCTCACGACACTTCAGCCCTTCATACTACAGCATATATCTTCTAAGAATAAGGACCTTCCTTCCCTCTCACTTCACATTCAGGAAATTTAACATCGATTCAAAGCATGTTATCTAGAATATGACCAATGTTGAATTTTTCCCAATTGTCACAATGATGCCCTTTAAACTATTTGTTCCCCCACCCCAAATCTAGGATTCAATCAAGTACCATCCATTTCATTTGTCATGTCTTCAGTCTTCTTTCACCCGGAGGATCCCCAAAGGTGTTTTTGGTCTTTCAGGACACTGGCATATCCGAAAGGTCCAGGCCGGTCGTTTTGCAGCCGCCTGCGGGACGGTGAGTCTCTGCTTCCACCTGCCGCGCTCCGAGCTGCTCGCTCCCAGGGCACCACTGCCCACCGCGCGCTCCGCGCCCCGCGTGGCCGGGCGTGGCCGTCCCCTCCCTGTGGGCAGGCACTGACCCCACGCCACTCCGCTCCTGTTCGAGCTCTTGGTTCACAATCGCTCCCTCTCTCCAACTCGACTTTTTAAATTATTGGTGGTTTCACAATCGTTACCTTTTCTTACCTTACCTGCCTCCACCGTTCACTCCCATTTTTATACTCTAGATCTTTTCATTCCCAACAAGAGGAACCGCAACACAGTCACGGTGTCCAACCTCCGCCTGCGATTTCTCCACATCTACGGTCCCCAGCCCCGGCGCAGAGCTCCCCCCGCCCCCACCCCGTCCCTGGAAAGGCTGTCTTCCAGGAAACTTAGGCAGGGGGCGCTCACAGCAGGAGGCGAGCGAGCAAAGCCTGTCTGTATTTACAGCCGCTCCCCATCGCTCGCATCACGGCTGAGCTTCGCCTCTCCCCACCCACCCCGACCGTGGAAAAGCTGTCTTCCATGGAACCGGTCCCTGGTGCCAAAAAGGTTGGGGACCGCTGCTGGCAGCCCAAGCCAGCGATACCCCGCCCTCGCCTAGGTCTACGGTCGGTCTGTCCATCCTGCTGTCTTGGGACTGTGCTTTCTGCTTTCGTTGGCACGCACCCTCAGCACTCTCGGCCTCCTCCCGCTTTGCTTGGCAAAATCCTAAACCTGGTTACATCCGACTCTCCACCTACTCTGCACTTGCACCTGTGGAGCCGAACTGAACTAAAGAAAAGCACAATCTACGCCGACCCGTCTAACGTCAGACGCGCGGCTACCCAGCTCCAGGGCGCTCGGCGGTTTCCTGCAGCCCGTTCACACTCGCCTCCTGTGATGACGGCTGACCCACCCGCCCAAACTGCCAGCACCTCTCCCGTCCTTACTTTCTAAAGCAGAATAAACAGAGACAGACAGAGAAGAAACCCCACAAGTCCTCCTCTCTCCGCCCTGTGTGCAGCCTACCAGAATCTGTGGACATGTGCCGGCCTCCTCCCTCCTGAGACCTCCGGTCTGCCGCCAGCCCTTCAAGTGGCACCTTAGATCCCATTCCCGCTGCCTGCTCAAAGACGTTTAGCGATTCTCCATCTCACATGTGTCATTAACTTTTTCCCCTTCTACTGTGTATCTCCTTTAGCACATAAACATGTCATTGCTCCAGATAAATAAATAAATACTCTCCGTTGACATTTGTAGCTGTCACTTTTTTTAAATCAGTTTTGTTGCTGTAAAATTTACATACAATAAAATGCACCTATTTTAATTTTAAATGTATGATTCAGTGATGTTTGCACCCTTTTAAACACTACTGCAGTTAAATTGCTGTTCATATTTTCTATTTTGTCATGCCTCAATCTTGGTTACAGTGTCTTTCAAGAAATGTATCCCTTTCATCCAAATTGGCATAAAGTTGTGAATAATATTTCCTTGTTATCCTTTTTTTTTTTTTTTGAGACAGAGTCTGGCTCTGTTGCCCGGGCTAGAGTGCCGTGGCGTCAGCCTAGCTCACAGCAACCTCCAACTCCTGGGCTCAAGCAATCCTACTGTCTCAGCCTCCCGAGTAGCTGGGACTACAGGCATGTGCCACCATGCCCGGCTAATTTTTTCTATATATTTTTAGTTG
>CAUYSK010094373.1:0-25288 GCA_963575035.1 Avahi laniger | reverse complement strand
CAAACTCCTGGGCTCAAGCGATCTTCCTGCCTCAGCCTTCCAAGTAGCTGGGACTACAGGCATGCGCCACCATGCCTGGCTAATTTTTTCTATATATTTTTAGTTGTCCAATTAATTTTTTTCTAATTTTAGTAGAGACGGGGTCTCGCTCTTGCTCAGGCTGGTCTCGAACTCCTGAGCTCAAACAATCTGCCCACCTCGGCCTCCCAGAGAGCTAGGATTACAGATGTGAGCCACCATGCCTGGCCTTTTTTTTTTTTTTTTGAACACTTAACTATTAAATGTTGCATAAAATGTAAAGTGTAATGATGAGAACAGGCATTATCTGCAGATAAGTTTTATAGGCAAGACTGGGATGGAGGTTGTTGGGAAGATAATGAGTTTAGGTTGTAATATGTTGAGTTTGAAGTGCGTGCTGGAAATGCCCATTATGCAGCTGGATATATGTGTTTGAAGATGAGCGCTGACGAAGAGTCCTGGCTGGAGATAAAAATCTGGTAGTCATCAGCACATAGCGATACTTGAAATCCATGGAAGAGGTGTGGAGTGAAAGGAGAAGGGGGCTGAGGAAATAACTCTGGGGAACTCCAACACTTAAGGACTGGATAGAGGCTGAGAGAAAAGAAGCCAGCAAAGGAATTAGGAGACGCATCAAATAATGGGATCACATAACTGAATTGAGAAAGAGTTTCAGTAAGGATGGAGCAGTCAACAGGACCAAATGCTGCAGAGAAACCAAGATAGATATGGACAGAAATGTATCTATTGGACTTGGCCATATGGAGGTCAGTGGTAGCCTCAGCAAAGGTGTTTCAGTAGAGTGATAAGATCTATTTATATTGTTCTAAAGTAGACATGGTAAGCCTGGACCACTCCTTTAAGATATTTTGTTGAGAAGGAAAGGGAAGAGAAAAGGAAGTTGCTAGAAGCCTGTGCAAAGTAAAGAGAAAAGGAAGTAGCTAGAAGCTGTGCAAAGTAAAGGAAAGATATTTCAAGAAAAGGAAGGACCTGAGCAGACATATAGGTAGAGGGGAAGGGATCAGGAGAGTGGGAGAAGTTGAAGGTAAAAGATCCTGGGGGAAGTGGGAGGGACTGAAATTGAGAGTATAGACAGGAGTGGGAAGGGAAGAGGGTGGGGTGGAGGGGTTGACGTTAACCCTAAACAAGAAAAGGGGTATCCCTTCCTCTTACTAAAAGAAAGAGTATTTGCAGGAGTGAAAGGAGAGTTTGCAGAGTGAAAGGAAATCAAGGGCTTTCACACTGCATATCAGCTACTTATGCACCAGTTTGAGATCCTCTTGGCATTATTGTCTCAGGGGCCTTTGGCTATTGCTTTAGTCCCAGCCCCTGCTCTGAGTGGGCTCTGACCGACTTACGGAGTTGCTAACAGTCAGCTTTGCACTGCATGCCCATGCTGCTTCTGGTTGGGGTGCTCCTGCATGATGTAGCCTGGAGATTCTGGTGAGTTAACACCAATGCCCAGTGGACCAAACTTTTAATCAATAAAAGATGGGAGCAGGTCCTTAAATTCTCTTTCTACCCTACCTGTAGACTGATCTGAGATGCAAGTCATGTTTATATCATCTCTCTGAAAATAGTCCTGTGAACTCAAGCTTGATACCAATATACCTTAATGTTGACTCTCTCATTCCTTCTTTACCTTTTCGCTCCCTCCTGCTTCCCTGGGATTGCACTCTCTAATAACTTTTTAAGCTGAACCATACGATTTCTGTATGTCCAAATGGTTGAACTTCAGCACTTTCATATGGTTCAGCCAAATAGTAACACATAAACTGTTGCTCTGCTTTCTGAGGAATCCAGGCTGAGAAACACTTAATGATCTTAGTGAAGTCAGAGTAATAGTTATAGTCACCTGCTGAATCTGAGCTCTTATTAATAGCTATCATTTATTTGAGTACCTGCAGATTGGATAGGACGAAAATGTGACCCTAGGTGGAGGCTGACAAACAGAGAAAATGGAGGGGATTTGAGGCCAAAGAGCTGACTTATTGGGAAGTGAAGAATTGGAAAACCTGTAAGAAAAGAGTTGTGGTCAGAGTGGGTTATTGATTTGAAGGTATCAAAAGTGGAGTATTTCCCAAAGGAGTGGGTCATTGAAAGGGTGTGAAGGCAAAAGTCATTGGAATTGAGGAAGTCAAGACACTGTGAGGCTATGGTGGTATATCAACATCCTTATGAATTTGGAAATCATCCAGAATGATGGTGAGATTAGAGGTGGATTGTGAACCAGAGATATGACAGGAACAAAGAGACGTAGGGTGGGTTTATAGTTAGTATGATTTTTCAAATAAGGAGAGATTTTTTTTTTGCATGAACATGAAAGATTAATAGCTTAGAGTAGAGGTCTGCAAAGTACCTGTGGGTCAAATGTGGTCTTGCTGCTTGCTTTCGAAAATAAAATTTTATTGGAACACAGCCATGCTTATTTGTTTACATATTGTCTATGGCTGCTGTCAAGCTTTAATCGTAGGGATGGGTAGTTGCAACATAGGCAGTATGTCCCATAAAACCTAAAATATTTACTATCTGGTACTTTAAAGAAAAGTTTGCCTACATCTGGTTCAGAAAATGCAATGGAGGCCAGGCGTGGTGGCTCACACCTGTTATCCCAGCACTTTGGGAGGCCAAGGCAGGAGGATCACTTGAGGCCAGGAGTTCAAGACCAGCCTGGGCAACACAGCAAGACCCTGTCTCTAAAAAAAATAATAAAAATTAAAAAATACTTAAAAAAATGATTGATAAGAAAATGCAATGGAGGAGTAAGGAGATAGTAACACAGCTCTCCCTAATCCTCACCCCGGCCCAGTATGCACAGTGGACAAGAAAGAGCAGCCTTGAGATAGCTCTACAGGACATGGGGTTGTAGGGCAGAGAGTCAGCTTTCAATTAGCAACAGGAGATGGAGTGATCATGGAGGGAAGAGGTGGCCAACTTAGAAGTAGACTTTTTTTAAATCAAGGAATGAGTTCCAGACAGTGCAGTGGAAATGTTGGGAGAGAGAGGAACAACAAAAAATTGGTTAGAGAAGGGAGGTAGAAAGGAGTGGCATCGAGAAAATTGTTGGATTATTGATGTAGCCAGAGTGTTCAATTTGGGTGATGTCCAAGGATCACAGGCATAAAATGACAAAGAGGAATTTACCCAAGGTTCTCATTTGGGTCAGGCTGAGCTACTTCCAGATTGCCTCTAGCTTAGCAAGGAATTCCAAATTCAAAAGGCAAAATGCCATGGCAGGGTGGCTTCCAGGGAAGCCCTAGGCCTCTCTAATTTCCTTGTTTTGGCAGTCTGAGAAAATCGTCATCTGGTAATTTTTGAATATAGAATACAATCCTGTTTTCTCCCTACTGGAACATTCATGGGTTTTATTTCCTGCCAGTAGAGTTACAAAGATTGTAAATTTCCTTTTTTGTCACCTAGCTGGATGGTATGCATGCTAAGTGTAGTTAGAAGGTAGTACATTTAAAATATATATCTATAATGTATCCCTAGATCAGAATCATCTCCTTCCTTATCTCCTTCCTTATGTATCTTGAATAATATTCAGAACTGTAAGTTCCATCACAGAGGGGAACATATTTGGCTTCTTCATTGTTGAGTCCCCAGAGCCTAGGAGTAGTAAAAGTTAAATACATTTTTGTTGGATGAATGAATGAGAAAGAGATTTTTTTCCCCTTAATGGAATATGGCTTCGGTAGCAATTTTGAAAGTACTGGAAAATACCATTTAAGATTTTCCATGAGAACTAGTACTTGCTGTAAATATTGTGTGTGTGTGTGTGTGTGTGTGTGTGTATAACTAAATTAAGAAAACAGCACAGGAGACCAAATGTAGAAATAAATGTTTTAGGAAAAATTCTGATTTTGGTTGTATTAAGATTGGTAGATTTAAAATAATGTGTCATTTTAAACATGATTTTATTTATTTATTTTTTTTAAGACAGAATCTCACTCTGTTGTCCTGGCTAGAGTGCTGTGGCATCAGCCTAGCTCACAGCAACCTGAAACTCCTGGGCTCAAGCAATCCTCCTGCCTCAGCCTCCCGAGTAGCTGGGACTACAGGCATGCACCACCATGCCTGGCTAATTTATACACACACACACACACACACACACACACACACACATATTTAGTTGTCTGGCTAATTTCTTTCTATTTTTAGTAGAGACAGGGTCTCGCTCTTGCTGAGGCTGGTCTCAGACTCCTGAGCTCAAACGATCCTCCCGCCTCGGCCTCCCAGAGTGTTAGGATTACAGGCGTGAGCCATTGCACCCGACGTCAACGTGATTTTAAATGAATGATGTTTGAGGGCGCTGAGACAGGGTAGGGGAGTTGAAAGGGGAAAAGGCACAAGATAAATGGTGGAGGGACACACAACCTAGGCTTTCAGCTACAAGATTTTTTACTCAAACTCACAAACAGAATCATTGTCAGAGTAGGGAAAGGCTATGGGAGGTAAGCCAAAGTGTTACAAATCTGTGACGGCCATAAGAGCAATAAAAAAAGAACCAGGGGTTTTGTCTTGTCTTTGGCTATTTTGAGAAAGAATGTGGACAAGATCATGGCTTCTAATTGTTTATTTTGAGAGAGACCATATCACATTTGAGCTACAGAGAGGTGGTATGGCGAGCCTAGGATAGCTGGCTTCAAGTCCTGGCTTTACCACTTATTAGCTGTGTGACATTGAACAATTTATTATTTTCTACAGGGCTCAGTTTCTTAATCTATAAAATGGATCTTATAATAGTACCTACCTTATAGGGTTGTGTGAACATTAAATTATATATACATACACACACACACACACATATATATGTATCATATAGGGGAGACTGTTACATATGTACTCAGCAACCATTAGCTATGGTTATTATTATGCTTGGTATCAAGTTAAAAAGTCTCCAATTGTTTTACTGGATCAGATGCAGCTTTTTATCCAGTACCAAGCCCAGTAACCAAGTGAAAGATTTTGCTTAATCTTAACACAGCTTTGTCCATTTTGGCATTTTGAACATATTATGGAAAAGGATTTATAATCTGTCGAAGGACACGGTTTGAAGTCTTTTTAATCTCTTTCCCCTATGAGCTTCTAGGATGACAATTATAAATATCTTCTAGGTGGAATGAGAGACAGAGAGAAGAACGACAGAAAATTGGGTTCAGAGAGTGTATACTTGGTGGCATTTTCTTTGGTGCACTTCAACACATTACCATAGGGTGGAGCTCTTCCCTTACTCTAGAATCACAAGCAATTTAAAATTCAACTTTTTAAGCAGAGCAGATGGAGGGAGAGTAATGAAAAAGCAACTTAAAATTGATGGCTGTTTTGGTATACTAAAAGTAGTCTTGTTTTTTAAAAGAGTAAAATTGTAGAAAGTTTTAACTTTAAATATTTTGCGATAGACAAGTAATTGCTTCTACAAAAATCAAAACATCTATTTGAAGATTTTTAGATTCAAATCAGAAACAGGAGAAATTCTTTTTTTTTAAAAAAAATCACACAATCTAAAATGAGTTGAATAATAAAACATATTACATATGGATACCTAAAGCACACACACAGACACAGACGACATCTCAATTTCCCAAAACTATTAATACTTAAGGGTCTCAAATTGATGCCTGAGTGTGCTTGCTCTCTGGGGAGGATTGGAGAGGTCCAGGTCAGATGCCTGAAGTCATTTGCTTATATATCCCAGATGTCTATCCCAGGTGTTTAACATGGCTCTAGGCCTTAAATGCTGATGGGGATGATGGACCTACTTATACACCTTGTGGCCAGCTCACAGTGAGAGAGAGAATTTCAAATATTCTCACCTTGCTCATGACCAAAGTTCTGGACCTTCTCATTGTGTGCCTACTGGGCCAAATCTAATTGCAGAGGGTATCAGAGGCTGGCACAACCTGGGTGGATGAAGTTTCTCAGGGCTTTATCAGGAAATTCTTAGCTGAAGCAGAGGAGGACATCATCTGGGTGGTAGTATCATGGATAATATTTTTCATCTTTATAACGTTTTTCTATTGGCTGATTTGTGAGGTTTTTGAAATTTTTGCAGTGAGCATATAGTGCTTTTGTAATTAAAACAATGTAACTCTACTTCAGTTTTGGAAGAACAAACAAACACAATAAGCAAGGCTGAAAACTGGATGAGATCCAAACCCCTGGTCTTGGAGGGGAACCCAAAATGTCCCCAAAACTGAAGGGAGTGGGCCACATATGGGTATTGACATTGGGTTATAGATCCAGGTTCTAGGTGATGAGAACAAGCAGAAATGATTGATTTGAGAACAATGAGCATGGTGGTGGTGGGTAATTCTGAGCAATTTCTTAGAGAAAAAGGAATCCACTCCTCTGAGGGTAAGCAAGGCTGAGCATTCCCAGAGTCACCTGGGCGAGAGCCCTGACAAGTTCCATGTTGGTTTGGTCTATAGACCCTGAGTTGTGGGTAGGAAGCCAGTATTCAAGTTCCTGGTCTGGGGTTATTGGTGTGGGTCAGGGCTGGGGAGTGACAGTCAGGGTCTTGATGGGCCACAGGTAGGCCCCTCTGTTTTCCCAAAGTACTGGGCCATTCCCAACAGGTGACACTCCAGGGTTATAGGTTTATCAGCACCATCCTGCATTCTCCTTATCCTGTCAAGCAGTGATGTTATACCCATGATACATAACAGCTAAGGATACTGCATAGTACTCTGGAGAGGTTCTCTGTTGTAGATGAATCACTTTGGTTAGGGAGAACCTAGGAATACTCATCTGCTCAGTCCTCCCCTCTCCTCTCCAAGGCCAATTGTAAGTCCTGGTCACAATGAGCGGCTATACTTGTAGGAGAAGACCTGCAAGTTTTCTGGCATCCTCTAGATTTCGGTGGTGGGAGGAGGTTGGTGTGTGCATGTGTGGACAGAAGCACAGGTAAGTGGGCACACTCACAGCTGTACTAGTAGCATTGCCTTGGCCTTAGTCAGTTTTCCCTAGGGTGAAGCTACTTGGTTCCATCACTACATTTTTCCTCACAGCACTTTAGTCCCAGGAGTAAGAAAAATTGGGCCTCTTCCATATTCCCCAAGTACCTGATGGAAAGCACTGGAAACCTACCTGAGTTTCCCCTTCCTGTGTGTGTGTATGTTTGTGAGGGCTGTGTGTGTGTGTGTGTGTGTGTGTGTGTGTGTATGTGTGTGGAGAAAGAGAGAGAGAGAGAGAAAGAGAGAGAGAGGGAGAACAAAAAAGTCAAAGGAGCCATCAGCCAGTAGAATTGATATTTGGATCAGAAAGCCAAGGATAAAATAATTATAAATGAGGTACTATGATTGATAGGATTAGAGGCAGCTATCAAAGCTGGAGTACAAATTTAGAAATCTAAGGAGATTCCTAAAGGAGAGGAGAGAAGAAATTGGTGGAAAACAATTTAGATGATCAGGAATCTAAAGGACAGACACTACCAATTAATACTTTTAAAATCTGTCTTTGGTGTTAGGCATGTCTTGCTCAGCATACACACCTTTGTTATTCAGTTGGATTTTTATAGCTCTGTTGTTTTAGCCAATTGCTTAACTTGTTTGTTTCTCTAACTCTACAAAAATTTTTTACAAGAAATGGAGCTTCATTAGATGAAAGTATTGAGAGTGATGGTAGATTTATCATTTTGCCCTTTTCATCATTGAAAAGTGCCTCTGTTTATCTATTGGAAAAGAAAGATGTTAGGTCCTCAGCTTATTTTTCTGTTTAGATGAAAAATGTCATGTCTCTGTGTAATTGGCTTTATTTTGAAACACAGATTTTTTCAGGCCAATTTTGTTTCTCTGACCCAATTTTTCCCTTTCTCCTGACACTTGGCTTCTTTAAAATATGAAACTGGGAACCAGGCGCTTGAGGCCTCATGATGACTGTGTCACTGATTTGGTATGTGATCTTGGCCAAGATGCTTAACAGATGAGGCACAGAAAGGTTAAACGGGGTTCACAGGACTGTAAATACTGACCTGTCTCATTAAGAGATTGTTTAGGTCAGTACATTTTTAAAAAATCCAAAACCAAAGCAAAGCAAAGCAAAGCAAAAAATAACCCCTTTTTTGGCTACTCCATGTCCTTTTCTTACTCTCTATTCTTCTCTCCCCATATCTACTGATCAAGTCTGGAGTAGAGAAGGTTCCTTTTCAAGATGGTGCTCATCCCTCTTGGTCTGGGTCTTGAAACAGTCTAGCAGCATCTTTTGGATATACTTTTGAATGCTCAGTCTGTGCAAATGGGAAGTTCTATTTGGGAAAAGAAAGAAATTTATTTCGAATAATTGTATTTTGATCATGTAGATCTAGACTGGTTATGTTGAGGGATCTTAGGCCTAATCTCAATTCTATCCCTGGCTCATGGTGTGTGCTCAGGCCCCTTTTCAGGGATAACAGAAGACAAGGCTAGGATAACCAATCTGCTTAAGAGAAGCAAGCTTGCTTGCTAGAAAGCTCAGAAGAGGACTTGGTGCTTAATTACCATCTGAGAAATCCTGTGACCATAAGCATCAATTTATTCCTGACCCTACCAATAAAATGAATATCAAATTACTTGTCTCCCATGTAGCTTATATGCCTATCTTGTATATTAGATTAAAAATTATAAGAAGCAGTAATATATTTGAACTCCTTGGAAATATAATTTCAAGGCATAATCATAATAAAACAGAGTTATTATATTATAACATCTGTGTGAGAGTCTGGTGATGTAGATTGTGATTCTTGCTCACGCAGTCTATATTAGCAAAGATTTCAAATGGCACTTGTCTAGTTCTAATTTATATGCATAGCTATAACCAAATCTCCTGCTAGTGGGACTTTATTAGTGTAGTGTCTTCTGTGTAGCTCCAAGTGGGGAGAAATTATTTTAAAGCTCTTCTTTAAAATATATAAATCTTTTCTAGAGAGATTAGGTACAGTTGTAAATAAAAGAAAAACTCTTCTCTCAACCACCCAGGCTGGAAAACTTGTCATTCTTGACACCTTCTTTTTTGCCTTGCTCTTCCTTTCAGTCTTAAAGGTTTCACCATTTGTGGCAGGCACTGCCAATTACCTCCCAATATCTAATACCCATTCTTACATTTTTTTTTAGTAAAAGAAACTGGATTTTTAGCTGCATGCCTTGTCACTCAGCTAAAAGACTATTTCTCAGCTTTCCTTACAGATGTCCACATGACTAAGTTCCGGTTAATAAAACTGGGCATGTTATGTAATACTTTCAGAAAATCTCCTTTAAAAGGTAGAGATCACACATTTTTTCTCTTCTTCCTCCAGTACACTGTCTGGAACATGGATGTAATGGCTGAAATACCAGCATTCATCTTGGACCACGAAGATGCATACCCTAGGAATGGCAGAGTATACACTTAGAAGGAATCTGGGTCCCTGAAGATTTCATGGGCTGCCACACTAGTCCTGGGCTATCTGTCTTTGAAATTCTATCTTATTTAAGCCATTGTTATTTTGTGGCTATGCCCACAGAGGAAATAGTTTTGAGGAGGAAGATGATGAGCTGGATTTTGGGCATGTGAATATGAAACACTGGCTTCTCAGATAGAGATTTAGAAGAGTGAGAGCTATGGAGAGATGGAAGAGCTGAATTAAACCAGGCAACTTTCTCTGTTTCTGTTCTCCTGTTGTCCTGTGTTACTAACACCCAGAATAAATGAAGTTATCTCTGTGGAGTTCACTTCAGGAAATATTGGCCTACACTAGAAGGTCAATAGCCTTCTCTAAGTGATCTCTTCAGTTTCAGTCCTTGCCTTTTAAAACTGTTTTATGCATTGTTCTCAAAGTTACTCCTTAAAACCATTTTGACCTGTGCCTATTGATTAGAGTCTGACTTTCTTTTGCTGACGCACAAGGCCCTCTGCAATCTGGTCTCAATCTACTTTTTCAGTTTTTTTTTTTTCATTGTGTCTTCCCTGTACCCATGCTTTAGTTAGACTGATGTACTCTTTTTGTCCTATTTATGTTCCATGATTTTCTCTTTTATGCTTTTGCACATACTCAGGATCATCACCAGCCCATATGGATTCTTGGTGCAAAGTAGAAAAAGGTGTCTCTTCCTCAAGACACTTTACTTCCATATGTCTGAAAATTGTTATAATGTATTGGTTGTTAGAAAATGTCATTTTCCTGCCACCTAATAGAAAATTCTTGTGAAATATATACAAATCATCCATGTTTGAAATAACCAAAAAGTCATCAAAATATGAATATTTTCATCAAGATGTCCACACTGTGAACAGTAACCCCTTACATGTGGCACTCTTTCGCAGCATACAAACTGAAGAACCATGAGTAGAGCCCTGCTCATACTGTTCCCTCCACCTGAAACTACCACCCACCACCATCTTCATGTGTCCAAGGGCTACTTGAATGCTGCTTTTACAAAGCTTTTCCTGATTCTTCAAGGTGAAAATAAATTCCTTCTTACCCTGAAAACCCAGTATAGTTTATCTGTACCTCTCTCAGGGTATTTATCACTTTCTAATAGTATTCTGTTAATTTATGAGCATGCAGTTTTTTAAATTCTTTTAATTTTCTTAATTTAATCTTTTTAAATTTTATTTGCTGAGACAGAGTCTTGCTCTGTTGCCCGAGCTAGAGTGCCATGGTGTCAGCCTATCTCACAGCAACCTCCAACTTCTGGGCTCAAGTGATCCTCCTGCCTCAGCCTCCTGAGTAGCTTGCATTACAGGTGCATGCCACCATGCCCAGCTAATTTTTTCTACTTTTAGTAGAGACAGGTCTCACTCTTGTTCAGGCTGGTCTCAAACTCCTGACTTCAAGCAATCCTCTTGCCTTGGCCTCCCAGAATGCTAGGATTACAAGTGTTAGCCACCGTGCCAGGCCTATGAGCATGTGCTATCACTCTACTGGACTAAACCCTCTTTGAGGGCAGGATGAATTGACAATTTAGTTTTGTAGCTTCACAACATATGAGAGTATTAAACTTAAGGTTACTATGTGTCTCAGTTTATCCATGACAAATTGAGATTTATGCTTGTTATTCTGACATAAGTCGTAATAGTGCCTCCTTTCATGCTCAAAATGTCCTAGTTAGAATGATAAATTGGGCTGGGGGAAGTGGCTCACACCTATAAACCTAGAACTCTGGGAGGCTGAGGTGGGAAGATTGCTTGATCTCAGGAGTTCCAGACTAGTCTGAGGAAGAATGAGACCCTGTCTCTACAAACAATAGAAAAATTAGCTGGCCTCTTGGTGTGCACCTGTAGTCCCAGCTACTCGGGAGGCTGAGGTAGGAGGATTGCTTGAACCCAGGAGTTTGAGATTGACACAGTGCTTTCTTTGAGACAGTGAGCTAGGGTGACACCACTGCACTCTACCCAGGGTGACAGAGTGAGACTCTGTCTCAAAAAAATAAAAAAGAATGAAAAATTGTACACTCTACTTATGTGGCATGCCCTCAGCAAATAATTGATGGATGAATACATGGATGAATGAGAGGGACTTGGTAGTCATCCACATAGAAAGGTAACTGAATATGTAGAATGACCACCTAAAGTAGCACCCCAAATACCTAATTCAACACACAGTGACAAAAATTTATTAATTCCTTAAAAGAAAAGGTGAAGATATTCATCGAAAGAGAAAGTATAGAAAAGATGAGGGTCGAGGGCAGTACCTATGGGGAATGCTAGCATTTCAGGGATAGATAGAGGAAGGAGAGCCAACATAGGAGACAAACCAGAAGCAAAGAAGTAGGAGAAAAATCAGGGTAATTCCATGGAAGCCATGGACAGACTTGTAAGAGGAATGAGGTGATCAGCACTGGTAAAAGCTGCAGTGAGGTCAAGCAGAGTGAGTTCTAAGAAAAAGCTATTGAATCCGCCAATGATTAGGTCATTGCTGACTTTTGAGACAGCAGTTTGAATAGAGTGTAATAGAGTGGAGGGTGGAAGCTAGTTTGCAGGGGTTAGGGAGTGACCTAATGCTGAGAAAGGAGTCCATGTGAAATTTGGTTTGTGGAAGGAAGGTGAGAAATAGGATGGTAACTTGGGTCAAAGTCAGGAGAGCCCTGAATATAGACGTTGGGGAAGGAGCCATTAAAAATAGATTATGGAATTATTTCTCTCAGGAGTGAAGAGGGGATGGGATCAAGTGTCCACGTAGAGGACATAGCCTTGGCAAAGAAAAAGAGACACAGTGCTTTCTCTGAGACAGAAGGGTAGTGGGTAGAGTACTGGCAAAAGTGCCATGCATTATGCAGCGTGAAGAAGGCAGGGGAATGAGGGAGCCTACATGGCCAGTCTTTGCAGTGAAATAGGTGGTGAGGTCATCTCTGAGAAGAGGGACAGCTGGGGTAGGACTGGGGGCTTGAGAGCAGTGGAAACAGTTTGGATTTAGAACAACTGTTCTAAGAAATTCCCGAGGGAGTCAACAAGAAGCCTGCCAAGCTGTAGTGCAAGCCCAGCTGAGGTTTAATTTCCCATACCGAATGAGATAGTTATTTCCACAGAATCCATAGAAAATGTGTTTCTCAAGCTTATTATCAAAATATGTTTTTCTTTCATCAGGAAGAGAATAAAGGAACACACACTGGCAATTTACAATGTGGCAGAGACTTATGGGCATTTCATTTCCCCCAAAAGACTGTTGTTCAGTCATCCAAAAGCCTCATAGCACCCTGAGTGAGAATGAATACTTCATACAGGTTCTTTTAGGTCTAAGTTAAGAACATAGACCTAAAGCCAAGGATCTTCTATTTTCAGACCTACTCAGGGACAAACCTTGAGTTTCTATGCCCAGTTCAGAGCAAAGGCAAACACTGACGTTTCCATGAGACAGAGCATAAAGTTGCAAATAGCCTCTCTGATAAAACCTGATTTAACCAGGCAAAACCTTTAAGCTTACAAGCGGCATGTTAAATCCACCAAAGGCCAAATGTCAGGCTTTGCCCTTTAAAGCCCAAGTAAATGACCACAGTACTTGTGGCTTAAGATGAGAAAAGTTAAATATCTCTCTCACATAGGTAATCTTTGCAAATGTCATTTAATCATATATTCGTAATTATTACAGTGTTCTTTAAGGAGGATAACATTTGGAGACAACTGCTTGGCCAAAGTGTTAGGCATTATTTTCTTGAAAACAGAGTTTGCTTCCTTTGTTTCAGTGGGGAATCAGGGTGGCATTGGTCCAACAGCACAGCTGCCCAACTGTATAAACAAGTGACTTCAATTCTTTTTTATTCACCTCTCGAAGCAAAGTGTAGTATCTACACATATGCACTTAATTAAGGATATTTTCATGTGTTTGTGTTGCCAGGCCCTTCCAATGGCACATATCTGAGAGGTGAGCAGTAAAACAGATAGAAATAAGTCTTAAGACATAAATGCATAAGGCACCATAAGAGATTTCACTTAGATGTCTCTAAATTACTAACGGTTTCCCCCTTTTGTTTACTCAGTGAAAGCGTTGTTTATTAAGCACCACCTGCATTAAATTATATGAGTATTCATTTCCTTTGGAAATAATTAGCTTGTTGTTTATGTACCATTTTCTTTAACCTCATCAACTGTACCATTTCAGGGGCATTATAAAAGGAGGGGGAAAAGCACACCATTTGGGAATAGCCTTTCTCAATCTCAAGGAGAAATATGGCTTACTTACTTTAGCCTGGAAGAGTTCCCTTCATTAACTCTGCCATGTAATTCTAATTAGCAATTGGGGGGAAGGAATGAGAGGGAATATAGGCAAAGGAATCACGCTTTTCTCCTAAAGGGCCCAGAAAACCAATTTGCTTCAATAGTAGAAATTATTATTATTATGACCAAGCATTTATTAAGTGCCATTACTGTACCAAGGATGGTGCTAAGTGTTCTTTCTATGATATTTCATTTAATATTCCCAACAGCCCTGTGGTATAGTTGGGAAGTTTTTTATAAATGAGAAATCTGAGGATCAGGGAGGTTAAATGATTTCCCCTAACATCACACAGCTAGAAAATAAGTGGCAGGGTTGGGATTTAAATCCAGGTTTTCTGATATCTATCCTTCCCCTAATATTCTCAGCGGTCAATTGGTGGAAGATATTTTAAAATTTTGGCATTCCAAAATTGAAAGTACCCTTAAAAGCATATATTTCTACCTCATGAAAGGTTATTGAGTGAATGTATAACTTATGTATACAATGCAGACTCATTTTTCTCGCCTGTGGCTAGCTGTCTTCATTTTGCACATTTGTTAATTCATTGACAAATTTGCTTTTCCTTAACTATTTCTTGCTCATCTCTGAGTTCCCATAGAGGTATAAAAGGACAAATTTACAGTCTAAAAATATTGAGGCAGTTTACACAAATGGCTGCTAAATTCCAGAAACTATCCACTTTAACTAGTTAGTAATTATAGACTTAGCTATGCCCTGGGCCCAATCACAGCCGCTGAAACAGAACTTCCTACTGCATAAGCCTGATCAAAGATAATTAGAGGAGAGCACAGGTGGCATGTCTGTATCCTGGGAGATGAATTATAGCCACTTTCCACCAGAAAAATTATAGGCTGGCATGCTCCGGGCCATACTTGCAAGAGCCTCAGTTCTCTTTTCTAACCTCTTGCTGCTGCCTGTCCCCACCTGATTTTTAAAATTTTAGTTCTGCCATTATCTGTGGAGTGGAGGGTAGTACTCCTGAATGGGTTAGGGTAAGCCAGTAGGCGAAGACTGAAGGGGTACACGACACATTTCCTCATTAGCTTGCTCTGTTCTCCCAGTGGCCTACTGAGTGGCCCCAGCATGCTCTGCATTGTGACCATCCCCACTGGCCATGTTCTTGGGACAGAGGATGTATGGACATGATTGTTCATTATGTGTCCCTGCTGAATGGTATTTGTCCATGCAGGCTTTTAAGCTTTTAGATATTTGCAGCCATTTTGTAGCTCCAGGTCCTAATAGGTTTCCACTGGCATGTGGGCCAAATTGCTGTCCTACCTAAGAAAAAAAATACTGAAGGCATGAATTTTAATACCAATTCCATGAGTTCTCTACGCCTACATGGAATGGTATGCATATACCTCAAAGGGATGCAAGACCAAGAATAACAAATCAGTACAGTTTCTAGAATCATACTATTACCTGCAATTTGTAGAAAATTAACACATACAGAGCCAATTCATGTAAACAAAGGGAAGCAATAGAAGACTCCCTGTGGAAACAAATATTCATAATTCTGAAGCATACATCTGGTTCTCACGCTATTGAAACACAAAGTACGGGTACTCTAAATCTCTTCCATCTGATTTCCCATTCACCCACTAATGATTGTTTTATTTTCCCCCATTGTAATGTACTAGATGAAAAGAATAACCATATTTTAACCCTATCACTCAATACCTATTTTATGCTAATTTATACTGACATAAAACAAGGCAAAATGCAAAGACAAAGGGCCACTTCAAGTCTAATAATCATGATCACTTTGAGAAGTGTTTGAAAACGTCTTACAAATATCAAGACAATACAAATATTGGAGCTAAGTGTATGCATCTTAATTACAATTCAATGTTCATGATCGAAGGAAACATTAGGAGTCCAATTCAAGTTTGTTCCTGTACACATAATAGAGAATATCAACATTATGTGCTTGAAAATAAATATGAGAGGAAAACACATTTTTCCTTTTATTGATTTATGTGCTAGAACGAAGAATTGCTATTTGTTTGATATGCGTACACCAATTACATCTATTTTGCAAAAAGCAATGTTCATTTAGAAATCTCATTTAGTTCTAGTTGCTTCTATTTCTAGATAAATCAATACTTAATTGTTGCAAAGATAGACTATTTCTTTATAAAAAACATTGAGTTTAAATAATATTTATAAAAATTTCATTTGTAACAATTTAATTATGCTTTTCATTCATGTTCCCCTTGAATTATAGTCCTTTTTCTATTTCTTTACATATTTTTTACTTTTATTATTGGAATACTAAAACATATACAAAACAAAATTTTAAAGCAGGATCTCAAACAGATATTAGCATTCCCATATTCATTGCAGCATTATTCACAATAGCCAAGAGGTGGAAGCAAACTGAGTGTTCATTAACAGATGAATGGCTAAAGGAAATGTGGTATATACACACTGATATAGTTTGGATATTTGTCCAAATGTCGTGTTGAAATTTGATCCCCAATGTTGGAGGTGGGTGCAGTGGGAGGTGTTTTGGTCATTGGGGTGAGTCCCTCATTAACGACTTGGTGCAGTCCTCATGGTAATGAGTATTAATAACTCTATTAATACTAATAGAGTATTCTTGCTCTGTTAGTTCCCAGGAGATCTGATTGTTAAAAGGAGCCTGGTACCTCCTCTTCTCTCTCTTTCCTCCTTGTCTCGCCATATGATGCCAGCTCCCCTTCCCCTTCCACCACGAGTGGAAGCAGCCTGATGCTCTCAGAAAAAGCAGATGCTGCCGTGATGCTCCTTGCACGGCCTGCAGAACATGTGCCAAATAAACCTCTTTCTTAATAAATTACCTAGCTTCAGGTATTCCTTTATAGCAACACAAATTGACTAAGAAACATACAATGAAATAATATTTAGCCTTAAATAAGAGGGGAATCCTGTCATATGCTAAAACATGGATAAACTTTGAGGCTATTATGCTAAGTGGAATGAGCCCATCACAAAAAGATGAATACTGTGTGATTCTACTCATATGAGATATCTAAGTAGTCAATTGATTGTGGATTGCCTGTAAAAAAAAAAGTAGTCAAGCTCATAGAAACAACAGAAAGTAAAATGGTGGTTGCTGGGGGATGGGGGAGTGAGAAATGAGTATAGAGTTTCAGTTTTGCAAGATGAAAAAGTTCTATAGATCTGTTGCACAGTAATGTGAATATACTTAAAACTACTAATCACTTAAAATGGTTAAGATAGTAAATTTATTTTTATTGTATATATTTAAAGTATACTACATGATGTTTTGATATACAAATGTACATAAAAAATAATTACTATAGTCAAACAATTTAATCTATCCATCTTCTTACATAGCTACCTTTTTTCTGGTAAGAGCACCTCATTCCTACTAGTCTTGCTATTCTCTGAGCAAATTTCTTGTATATAATTCAATATTATTAATGACAGTCATGCTACAGATTAGATTTTAAGGCTTATTCATTCTACATAATTGCAACTTTGTACCATTTGACCTACATATCCTCATTTCCCCCTTCCTCCTTGCCCTCTGCCCCTGGTAACCACTGTTCTACTCTTTGTTTCTATGTATTCCACTTTTTTTAGATTACATATATAAGTAGAATCATGCAATATTTTCTGTCTGTGTCTGGCTTATTTCACTTAGCAAAATGTTCTCCAGGTTCGTCCATGTCACAAATGACAGGATCTCCTTTTTTTTTTTGAGGCCTGAAGAATGTTATTATACACTGTATATGTATACCACAATTTCCCTATCCATTCATTTCTGAACAGATGCTTTAGCTGTTTCCATATCTTGGCTGTTGTGAATAATGCTGCAGTGAACATAAAAGCACGGATATTTTTATGAGGTGCTGATTTCATTTAAGTCATATTGATAGTTCTATTTTTAATTTTTTGAGAAACCTCCGTAACATTTTCTTTTCTTTCTTTTAAATTAATTATTTATTTATTTTTTGTAGAGATGGAGTCTTGCTATGTTGCTGAAGCTGATCTCAAACTTCTGGCCTCAAGCGAGCCTCCTTCCTTTAAATGTTAAAATTTATACCATTTTCCATAATGGCTGTAGCAACTTACATTCCCACCAACAAATTTTGTGTGTGTGTGTGTGTTTTACCATAATTACAAAATGTATAAGCTTTCATGAGCCATTAAAAGCATCTAAAAAACAGTAAAAACAATGAGATCCTACTGGAGTAGCGTGGGCCCCTAATCCAATATGACTGATGTCCTTATAAGAAAATGGCTATATGAAGACACAGACACATAGGAAAAATGCCGTGTGATGATAAAAACAGATTGGAGTTATGCAGCTGCAAGTGGAGGAACACCAGATTGCCAGCAAGCCACCAGAAACTAGGAGGAAGCAAGAATAGACTCCCTTACAGGTTTTAGAGGGAACATATCCCTGCCAACACCTGATTTTGGACTTCCATCCTCCAGAAATGTGAGAGAATAAATCTCTGTTTTAAGCCACCTAATTTGTGGTGCTTTTTAAATGGCAGCTCTAGGAAATTAATACAAGCAAGGATGGTACCTACTTTGTTCACTGCTGTATCCCCAGCATCCAGCCCAGTGTCTGGCACATAGGAAGTGCTCAATAAATATTTGTTGAATAAAAATGTACAAAAGTAGACAGATTAGCAATGGTGTGCTAGTAAATGTTTAACAACTGGCTCTTGGGGAGGGGGCTGATTTATAGCATATGCTGATTTTCATGATGTAAATACTCCCACGATGGCCGATTTCAGGCTATCAATGTGATGTCAAAATTCCTAAAAATTCAACAATGGCCTCTGTTGAGCAGGTGGGAAGAGATCCAGCACATTACTACTAGTGTGCTGAGCCCTCATGTATCTATTACCCAGCTTCAACAATTATTGACTCATGGTAAATCTTGTTTTATCTCTGCCCTTACCCGTTTCTCCCCATGTATATTATTTCAAGGGAAAACAATATTTTGACAAATTAAATTTGATAAAATAAAGTTCATCAATAATGTTTTATTTCTTTTTTTTTTTTTTCGAGACAGAGTCTCACCCTCTTGCCTGGGCTAGAGTGCCATGGCATCAGCCTAGCTCACAGCAACCTCAAACTCCTGGGCTCAAGTGATCCTCCTACCTCAGCCTCCCGGGTAGCTGGAACTACAGGCACCTGCCACCATGCCCGGTTAATTTTTTTTTCTATTTTTATTTGTTTGGCCAATTTCTTTCTATTTTTAGTAGAGACGAGGTCTCGCTCTTGCTCAGGCTGGTCCCGAACTCCTGAGCTCAGAACGATCCGCCCGCCTCGGCCTCCCAGAGTGCTAGGATTACAGGCGTGAGCCACCGCGCCCGGCCTCTTTTTCTTTTTAATATCAAAACATTAAAGGGGTATAAATATTTTTGTTACATGGATACACTGTATAATGTTGAAGTCAGGGCTTTCGATGTGCTTGTCACCAGAACAGTGTGCATTGTACCTGATAGGTGAGTTTTTATCCCTCACCATTCTCTCTCCTTCTTAGTTTCCAATGCCCTTCACATCTCTTTGTGCCTTTGTGTACCCATTGTTTAGCTCCCACTTATTAGTGAGAATATGTGGTATTTGTTTTTCATTCCTGAATTACTTCGCTTAGGATAATGGTCTCCAGTTTCATCCAAGTTGCTACAAAAGACATTATTTCACTTCTTTTTACATCTGAGTAGTACTCAATAGTATATATATATATACCACATTCTCTTTATCCATTCACGAATTGATGGGCATTTAGGTTAATTCTATATCTTTGCAATTGTGAATTGTGCTGCAATAAACATTCAAGTGTAGGTGTCTTTTTGATAAAATGATTTCTTTTCCTTTGGGTAGCTGGATTGCTAGATCAAAGGGTAGGTCTATTTTCAGCTCTTTGAGGAATCTCCATACTGTTTTCCACAGGGGTTTTAATAGTTTGCAGTCCCACCAGCGGTGTATGAGCATACATTTTTCTCTGCATCCACAGCAGCATCTGTTTTTTGACTTTTTAATAATGCCCATTCTGACAGGAATAAGATGGTATCTCATTGTGATCTTTATTTGAATGTCCCTGATGATTGGTGATGTTGAACATTTTTTCATATGTTTGTTGACCATTTTTCTATCTTCTTTTGAAAAAATTGTGCTCATGTCTTTTGCCCACTTTTTGATGAGGTTGTTTGTTTTTTTTACTATTGATTTGCTTGAGTTCTTTGTAGATTAGTCCTTTGTCCAATGTATAGTTTGAGAATATTTACTCCATTCTATAGGTTGCCTATTTACTCTGTTGCTTATTTCCTTTTCTGTGCCTAAACTTTTTAATTTAATTAAGTTCCATTGATTTATTTTTGTTTTTGTTATATTTACCTTTGGGGTCTTAGTCATAAATTCTTTGCCTACGCCTATGTCTAGAAGAGTTTTTCCTATGTTTTTTTAAAGAATGTTTATGGTTTCATGTCTTACATTTGAGTATTTAATCATCTTGAATTAATTTTTATGTATGACAAGAGATAGGGTCCTGTTTCATTCCTATGCATGTGGCTATTCAATTTTCCCACCACCACTTATTGAATAGTGTATCCTTTTCCCAGTATATGTTTTTGTCTGCCTTGTTGAAGATCAGTTGGTCATAGCTATATGGTTTTACATCTGGGTTCTCTATTCTGTTCCATTGTTCTATATCTCTATTTTTATAGCATTACAATGCTGTTTGGGTCACTATAGCCTTGTGATATAATTTGAAGTCAGGTAATATGATGCCTCCAGATTTGTTCTTTTTGCTTAAGATTGCTTTGGCTATTCAGGCTCTTTTTTGGTTCCAAGTGAATCTAAGATTATTTTTTCTAGATCTGTGAAATAAGATGTTGGTATTTTTTATGTGAATTGCACTGAATCTGTGAATCACTTTGGGCAGTGTGGACATTGTAATGACATTGATTCTTCCAATTCATGAGCATGGGACATTTTTCCATTTGTTTGTTTTATCTATGATTTCTTTCATTAGTGTTTTGTAGTTCTTATAGAGATCTTTCCACCTCCTTGGTTAAGTATATTGCTAAATATTTTATTTTCTTTGTAGCTATTGTAAATGGTATTGAGTCTTTGATTTGACTTTCAGCTTGACTGTTATTAGTATACTAATAACAGTCTATATAGAAATGCTATTGATTTGTGAACATTGATTTTGTAACCTGAGACTTTGCTGAATTTATTTATCAATTCTAGGAGTCTTTTGGTGGAGTCCTTAGGGTTTTATAGATACAAAACCTTACTGTTGGCAAACAGGGATGGTTTGACCTCCTCTTTCCCAATTTGTATGCCCTTTTTTTTCTTTCTCTTGACTGATTTCTCTGGATAGGACTTCCAGTAGTATGTTAAATAGAAGTGGTGACAGTGGGCACCCTCATCTTGTTCCAGTATTTATGGAGAATACCTTCAACTTTTCCTAATTCAGTACGATGTTCACTGTGGGTTGGTCATATATACTTTTTATAACTTTGAGGTACATTCCTTCTATGCCTGGTTTGTTGAGGGTTTTTTATCATGGAAAGGTGATGCTTTTTCTGCATCTATTGAGGTGATCATATGGTCTTTGTTTTTGCCTCTGTTTATGTGGTGAATCACATTTATTGATTCATGTATGGTGAACCATCCTTGCATGCCTGGGATGAAACTCACTTGGTCATGGTGAATTATTTTTTGATGTGCTGCTGAATTCAGTTTCCTAGTATTTTGTTGAGGGTTTTTGAAGCTATGTTCATAAAGGATATTGGTCTATAATTTTCTTTTTTTGTTGTGTCCTTTCTTGGCTTTGGTTTCAAGGTGATGCTGGCTTCATAGAATGAGTTAGGGAGGATTCCCTCTTTCTCAGTGTTATGTAATAATTTCTGCAGGATAAGTGTCAGTTCTTCTTTGTAGGTTTGGCAGAATTTGGCTGTGACTCCATCTGGTCCGGGCCTTTTTATTGTTTGGAAATTTTTTATTACTGTCTCAGTCTTGCTGCTCATTACTGGTCTGTTCAGGATTTCTTATTTTTTTATTTCAGAGTATTACAGGGGTACAAACATTTAGATTATATACATTGCGTTTGCACCACCTCAGTCAGAGCTACAAGCATGCCCATCCCCCATACAAGTCCCAAAACAACAAATGTTGGTATGGATGCAGAGAGATAGGAACACTCATACACTGCTGGTGGGACTGCAAAGTAGTACAACCTCTATGAAAAGTGGTATGGAGATACTTCAAAGAAATAAAAGTAGAACTACCATTTGATCCAGCAATCCCACTACTGGATATATACTCAAAGGATAAAAAGACATTCTGTAATAAAGACATCTGCACTCGAATGTTTATAGCAGCACAATTCACAATTGCAAAGATGTGGAAACAACCCAAGTGCCCATCAATACATGACAGAATTTCTATTTCTTCCTGATTCAGGCTTGGTAGGTTGTGTGTTTCCAGGAATTTATCTATTTCCTCTAGGTTTTTTAGTTTGTGTGCATAGAGGCTTTTGTAGTATTCATGGTTGATATTTTTTATTTCTGTGGTATCAGTTATAATATTTCTGTTTTCATTTCTGATTGAGCTTATTTGGGCATCTATTTTCAACTTTCAATCTTCTCCTTGAGAGTGGCATATGTGGGTTGCTTCTAGTCTGCTATCTTGGCCTCCAACCAATATTTTTAGTATGGATCTCTAAGAAATAAGGACACTTAAAAACAACCACAATACTGTTATTGCACCTAGAGTTTGATAATTTCTTAATATAATCAAATATAATGTCAGTATTCTTATGTTAGCTTGCCTTATAAATACCATTACCTTCCTGCATTGCTGTTTTGTTTAACTCAGCATCCAAAAAAGAATATATATCATGATTATTTCTTAGGTATCTTAATTCTTTTAATCTACGAGTTGCCTCTTCATCTCTTAATTTATTGTAATTTATTTGTTCATGAGACTGAATCTTGAAACTGAAACTTCAGTTCATGAAACTGAATAGTTTTCGTCTATGTGATTTTGTTGATTTTCTATCAGGAAGTACACAAGGTCTGGTTGTCTCTTTTAGAATGTTAGCCACCCACCATTAATAGTCAATACCTGTATATGTTATTAACTGATTAAGGGTTGCAAAATGATGATGTTCTAATTCTATCATCCCTTCTTCATTTATTAGCTTGTATACTTCTATATGAATAAAACTTCCTTATATCCACTCTTTGGTTACTCTGGGGTACAGTGCACATAGGAAAGGCAGGATGAATGCTTAAGTTCTTCTCCTTATTTACCATCTTTCAAAATAACAAACTGATTTATTTGCATCCTCCAATAGTAACCAATTTTTTATTTCCTTTAGCCTCATTATGAAATTATAGACTTAAACATATTTGATAGGTTTCAATCCACTGCAGATAGTATTTTTATTGATACTGAAATTGTCCCATCTCTGACCATTGGGTCATTTTGTCTTCTGATGTGGTCCTACAAGTCTTTGATATCTTCCTTCCTGTCTAGTATAATGAGATGTTTCAATCTCTACTTATATATTTCCTGCACAGACCTGAAATCAGCTATATATTCAAGGTGAAATGTTTCCTTTTAATGGAAAATATTATTTGGAAACCAAAATCATGGCACTTGAGGTGCTCATTACTACCGAGCTGGATATTGTTTCCAGATCTTTTCAGTGAACAAAGCCAGGAAATTTTTTTCAAGATAAAATACATTATACATTCAGTGCAATGTGCACCGCCCGAAGGATGGACATATTTGAAACTCAGACTTAGAAGGGGAGAGGGGAACAAGGGCAACATATGTAACCTAAACATCCGTACCCCTATAATATGCTGAAATAAAAAAAAATACATTATACATTCAAACTAATACTTTTCATTTTAATTTCAGAACAAAGTGTTAATGTGTTCTATTTGTTTACTTGGCTTATGTTTTTCTGGCGTGCAAAAGTTGAAAATAATTATATAATCAAATTTATCTTCTCTTTTCGCTCTTGAATTTTGATTCATAGAAGGGATTTCCTCACTCCCAGATTATAGAGAAATTCACTCATATTTTCCAGTACTGATTTTTTTCATTTAAGTCTCTCCTAAAGATGGAATTTATTGTGTTTGTGGTATGAGGAATGGGTCCAATTTTATCTTTTATTCTTATGGCTATCTAGGTATCCCAATACGATTTGTTAAAAAAGTCCATATTTTTCTCATTGATTTGAAGTACTACTTTTATTGTAAACCAAATTTGCATATGTAATTCCGTCTATTTATGGGTTTTATATTCTATTATTTCCCTGTCTTATCATTTTGTTTTAATTATGGAGATTTTATGGTGTATTTTAATATCAGATGGGGCTAGTGCTCCTCCCCTGGGGTGTTATTTTTCAGAGATTTCTCACCTATTCTTACTTGTTTTTTCTCCCAAATGAACTTTGTAATTATGAATTACAGTTTTTAACAAAGTATATTTAACCATCTTGCCGGCAACCTAATATTATTTTCCTTTATTAGAAAAAAAATTAGCACTTTGGGAGGCTGAGGCAGGAGGATTGCTTGAGGCCAGGAGTTTTGAGACCAGCCTGGGCAACATGGTGAGACTCCATCACTACAAAAAAAAAAAAAAGCCAGGCATTGTGGCACGTGCCTGTAGTCCCAGCTACTTAGGAGGCTGACAAAGGAGGATTGCTTGAGCCCAGGAGTTTGATGCTACAGTGAGCTGTGATCATGCCACTGCACTACAGCCTGGGTGACAGAGCAACACCCTGTCTCTACTAAATAAATGAATAAATAAATAAATAAACAAATAGAATAAAAAAGAAAAGAAGCTAAAGTTATGACACATTATTGGTTAAGGGGGTAAGAAAGAGTTCATTTTTTTTTTAAATTTTTTAAAAAAAAAATTTTAATATGTGCATGCATATACCCCTCCTCTCCTCCCTCCTCCCCCCTCCCTTTTCCCCCCACCCAACGTCCAATAGATGTTATTCTTATATGTGCACTTATGTGTTGATCAGTTAATACCAATTGATTATGAGTACATGTGGTGCTTGTCTTTCCATTCTTGGGATACCTCACTTAGTAGAATGCATTCATTTTACATAAATTTTAACTTAAAAAAACTGAAACCAACATAAGTTCATCTACACTTTGTGTCTTTGCCTTCCCCAAATGCAGGTTAAAGGCGTGCCCTTCCCTCCCTTTAGTGCTCCCCGTGTCCTTTAGTTGCAGATTTGCCCCCCCAACTCTATAATCCCTGGAGAGTATTTCTGCCATGTGATCACCCTAGTGTTGATCAGTTAGTACCAATTTGATGGCGAGTACAGATGGATCCCGTTCTTCTGCTCTTGTGGTGCCTCACTTTGGATGATGGGCCTAAGTTTAGTCAAGGAAAGTGTAAGAGGTACCAGATCGTCGTCATTTATTATGATCGAGTAATATTCCATTGTAAACATATACCAAATTTTGTTCATCCCCTCATTGATTGCCGGGCACTTGGGTTGTTTCCTCACTCTTGGAATTGTTAATTGTGCTGCCAAGAACATTCGCTTGATGATGTCTTTATTGTTGTACGTTTTGTGCTCTTTTG
>CAUYSK010094364.1:0-49122 GCA_963575035.1 Avahi laniger | reverse complement strand
GGCTAGAGTGAGTGCCGTGGCGTCAGCCTAGCTCACAGCAACCTCAGACTCCTGGGCTCAAGCGATCCTCCTGCCTCAGCCTCCCGAGTAGCTGGGACTACAGGCATGCACCACCATGCCCGGCTAATTTTTTCTGTATATTTTTAGTTGTCCAGGTAATTTCTTTCTATTTTTTTTAGAGACGGGGTCTCACTCTTGCTCAGGCTGGTCTCGAACTCCTGAGCTCAAACAATCCGCCCGCCTCGGCCTCCCAGAGAGCTAGGATTACAGGCGTGAGCCACTGCGTCCGGCCACAGGTGATTTTCTTAAGGCAAACATTTGAAGAGCAATTGTCACAAACTGTGGGCTACATGAAGGATGCATCAGTAGGGCAATATGAAACTACCTGGCCATATGTGTTTTCATTGGTTCACTTTTATTTTTCTTTAATTTAGTACAGCATGTAGTAATTTATAAAGAGGTTTTTAAAAGGTGTTTGTGAAAAGTAGCAATTGAGTGAAAGCTAAAACCTTAGTTATGATTGAAGAGCTGGCTCTATAGAGGCAGCACACATGCCTTTCACAAAAATGCAGCTCAGAAGAAAGCCCAAAGGAACATTTCAAGTTAGCAGTGGCAGGGGTCTGTGAGGGCTGTGGGCATACCTCTTGTGAATGGTGAAGTATCATAATAGTGCTACAGGAATCAAAAAATGGGAGAATCTAGGAGTTTTAGGAGAGGTTTCAAAGGCAAGCAAGGCAAAGGTGTAGTCATAAAGCAGTCTGGCTGACATGCAGGATGCTGGGAGGAAAAGGAGAGAGAAATACAGGTAGAAAGGCCATGACTGCATTTTAGAGGATGCTCAATGCTCAGTGAGAGTCTCACATCTAAACAAAGGCATAGAGAGAGGGAGGGAAGGAGGGAGAAAATATCTTTTATATTGTTCAGTACTCTTTCAACTAAAACCATCTTTAGCAGAATGGGATTGCTTAGCTCTCACGACCAGCAAGAATAAGATTCTAGTTAGAGATACCTGAAGCAGGAAGTCCATGTCACCAGGGCACTCCATATGTGTCAGCTTTCTTCTTTCCTGCTATGTTCTTCATGAAGTGAAACCATCCTTGCTTACAACTCTGGTCTCACAACCTCACATCTCTACACCCAATGAGGTTCCCAATTCAAAGAGTTCCCAGGGGAAGAGTCTGACTTGCCTGGCCTGATTCACAGATCTGTCAGTTGAACCAACTACCAGGTGTGGTAAGGTTCTATGTTTCATAGCACCCACCCAAATGATATGATTCGACTGAGAAAGGCACAGTTACCCAAAAGAAGGAGGGCAAACAAAGATCTCACAAAACAATGAATTCCTACTACAACTTAAATGTCCAAAAATAGCATAATAGATAAATTTGGGTATGAAAAATATTAAGTAGCCATTAAAATTTTAAATTATGTTTTATAAATTTAATGAGATCCCAATAAATGCTAACATTTTTTGTCTGGAACTGTGCAAACTAATTATAAAGTTAAATGAGAAAATATACAAGAATAGCTAAGCAAAAGCCTGGAGAATAATAAAAGCAACGAAGAATGACAAGTGTTACTAGATATTAAAACCCATTTATAATGGCACAAATATTTAAAAATATAGAACGGGTGCACAACCAGAAAAGCCAATGTAACTGAATACTCCAGAAAAATAGAATAGAAATACATGTGGGGATGTGGCATATGATAGAAGGGGCATCTCAAACCTGTTGGGTACAGTTGGACTTTTTAATAAATGGCATAGGGACAATTGGGGAGTCCCCTGGAAAAAGATGAAGTTGGCTCCATATTTCACAGTGTGCATCAAAATCACCTCCAAATGGATCAATTTAAAATGTAAAATTTTGACATGTTAAAAGTACTAGAGGAAGAAAAATGGACAAATTTCTTTATTACTCGAGAGTAGGAAAAACTTTCCTATTATTTATGGGAAGTATATAACTCAGAGGAAAAGGACAAATGTTCTAATACATATTTTTTTCCCTATCCTCTCACAGATAGCTAATGGCCAGATTCTGAAAGCTCTCGCCATGTCTCTTTACTGTTTGTCAATAAGAACATATCCTTTTGGGGCTTCCTTGTACTCTGATATTTTCATTTCTCTAACCCAATCCTTTTACTTTGGCACCATCATTTCTGACTTTTCATTTTTCTTTTGTTCTGGGAGCTCCTTCCCTTTACTCACCAGCTCCCAGCCTCTCTTTTATACTTGCAGATTTTTGAGCTACCATCCTTCCCCTGCCTACCTTCCTCTGTCTTTCCATACAATCAATGTTTGGCCAGACATTTTCAGAAGGGAAATGCAGGAGAACTAGCTGCTCAGGAAATGGGGTCAAGAGGGCAGCTGGGCCTCCTGGCACTGCTGGGAAGCAACAAGGGAAGGTTAGCCATTCCACAAGAGCTCAGCCTGCTAGACAAGGGTGCAAGCTATAGCTAAATCCTAAATTGTGAACACTGTGGAAATCACTTTTCACAGCATAGTGGAGTCTCAGCTTGTACTTACTCTGGGTCACCAAAGAGAACTGAAGCTGTCTGGCCCTGTCTGTGGGCACAGTGCAAGAAATCTCTTTTTCATTTGTTTGTTTGAGTAATTAAGGGGTCTCTTGAGACAGAACAAAACGAAACAAAAAATCCTGCACAACAAGCTTGATCCAGTTACCTGCTTATAGTGATCAGAGGATTGGGGCTATTTTGTGTACTGCATGGAGTCAGTTATTTAGAGTTATCTCCCTATCCAGCATCCAGTATTGGACAAGTGTCCATGCCTTATGGACTGTCCATGGTAACATTCATAAAAGTTCTATAAGGCCTTGGGTTACAAGCAGCTGCTATGCAGAGGATTACAGAGAAAAGAAAAATTCTTCATCTGCTCCACGTCAGATCCCCAAGCAAGAGCATCAGTGCCCAGTAGACAGATTGTCAGTGCCTACAAACTCACTGGGAGGAGTCAGAGCCTGAGCCCAGCAGGCCTGATGGAGATCATAAGAACGGGAATAAAATTGGTGATTTGTTTGTATGCACATTTGATGTGCCCTGATAGCTCTCAAAAGCATGAGGCAGGCCTGGTGGGGGAAGTGGTGAAGGCCCTGAAATTGCAGGAAAGGTGGAAATGAAGAAAAGAGCTTCCTCTGAGAAGGTACACATCATCAGCTTGAATGCACTAGTTTTTCAGAGAGCTTTTTGGTTCATCAGCAATGATAAAGCAAGTAGTTCAGACTGATTTGGGTCACTGATCCTAGGGAAAATGCCTACCTGCTTCAGGTTATCAAAAACACTGAACATATGGCCAGGATGGTTGGAAGGATTGTCGGGGAAAGAGCACTGGGCCAGTTCAAATCTTGGCTCTATCAGAAACAAGCAATGAGACCTGGAAACTGTGCCTGAACCTCTCTGTGCCCCAGTTCTTCATTTATAAAATAAGGAAGTTGTTCTAGATTAGTGATTTGCCAATAGTATTGAATGGAGTGCTCCAGTCTGTGGAGTGACTGAGCTGAGAAGTGGGGCATGAAGACCAGCTGAGATGGCCCTGGACCCCCAGCCCCACCTGTCCTGGAGCAATGGCACACGTGCCTGTTTCACATATTGGGGTTACTTAGCTTTCGTTATGTGAGGGAACAACTTGGCTGCTAAAATAAAGTCGGACAACCACTTACCCAAACTAAAATAGTAATTCATAAGGAAACATCACAGTAGAGCTATGAGGGCTGATGGATATTATTAGTAAGAGAGAGGGGTGTTTGTCTCATAGGCATGCCACTCCGAACCTGGTAAGGATTCTGGGCAAAATGAGACTCACTAGTGCAAGAACTGAAGACTTGCCATCTGGGCCATGTTGGGTGGGCTTCTGGGGCAATAATGGGGATGAAGCTGGGAAAATGGGTTGGAAGAGGAAGTAGAATGAGGGACAAAGGGAAGAAGACTACTGGGTATCCATGTGAAATAGGCTCAGAGTAACTGGAAGTTGCCTAGAGGGGAAAGGTGGGGCAATATTGACCCCATCTTCTGGTCTCCACGGGCACTCCTGCTTTACCACATGTAAGAATGAGTTGTTTTCAGAGCCTTGCCAGGCATTGCTGGGTCTAAAAGCAGGTTTAGAAAAGTAAAACCAATCATTGCAATAGTGAAATACTTAAAGGTTTACAAACCCAACTCCTAAAGATTTAAGAGCCTCTGTTAAATGAAGGTCTGCCGGTAGTGTGAATTAGCTGATTTTTCCCAGGGGTCTACCTATTAGGGCACTTGCTGAGAGCTGTCTCTCAGTTGGCAGTTACCTATCATCACTTCAGGAGGGCTTGAAAATAGCAAATTATTTTTCTAGGATGAGAAAGTAATGTCTTTCTATCAGTTCAGATTCCTGAGATTACAATTTGCATTATTTAATATTTTTTTCAATTCTTTTTGCTCCTAATAGAGATATAAATATTCAGTGTTGAAAATTGAATTCAGAAGATAATTACTGGATTAGTATAAAACTGTAATTATAGTAATTTGATGATTTCAATTACTCTAGATTTCTCTTTGACAAGGATGACTGAAACAATTGAAACTGGAACCAATAGGTCATATAAAGGTAAGGTCACTGGACAGCATTTTGTATGGAAACATTTGCTCCTAAATATGCCTCATTAAAATCACAGTCACAAAACACTGCCAATCTTTCCTTATTAAAAAAAAAGATCAGCACATCCTGTCTTATCCAATAACATTCATTCTATTCCTCCTGTCCCCTAAAAAGTGTTACAAAGGAAACACTCACTCACTACCCAATATCATAGTCTTTCAATGGATGCTTTCCAGACACTAGATTGAGAAATGCAATCTGAATTCAAATCCCAGCTCCTTGGGATACTCAGGATAAGATATATGTGAGTTCTCTAGATCTCCAAAATCCACATGCTGCTTGCAGCATGGCTCCTCAAATTCTTGTGCTTGGAATATGTGAGTTTCCTTCCTTCCACCCTCCTCAGTGTCCAAAAGAAAGCAAAGCAAAATAACAATAAGCAAACAAATAAATAAAAATTAAAAACCCACTATGCATGAAAAATTCTATTATTTAAAGAGGGAAAGGGGGAGATTTTTCCAGCATTTAAAAGATGCTGATATTAACCAACCTACATGGTTTCCAAGATTAAAATCAACCCCACACAGCTCCCCAGAACTTCTTTTATCCAGTGGTTCTCAACTGGGAGTGACTTTGACTTTGCTTCCTAGGGGACATTTTTTTTAATGTCTGGAGATATTCTTGAGGGAATGTTACTAGGATGTAGTGGGTATAGGCCAAGGATGTAGCTAAATACCCTACAGTGCACAGGAAAGCTGTCCATGACAAAGAATGGTCCAGTCCAAAATGTCACTAGTGCCAAGGTTGACAAGTCCTGCTTAACCCAACTAGGGCATGATGCATCATTTGTCAATGGTGCTTAACTGTACTAAATGGAGAAACTCATAATTCATTCTATTGTGTCATACAATAGAGAATAATCCTAGATTATGGCCAGAAAAGCAAGGGGTTGTCAAAGACTGGCAAATTGAGGCAATTTCAGATTTAACATGTGGGAGACCTATTGTGTGCTAGCTTCCCAGAACTACATTCATTTTTAAAAGTACAATATCAAACTAACAGAAATATAGTCATATGATCAAGGTCTGTCAGATGGATAAGAAATCAGGGTTCAATCCCAGAGTGTTCTCCTTCCCACAGTATTTGGAAATAGAAGGTAGTACATGATACATGGCAAGCATATGCTAGAGGAAACGATGCGATAGAAATGAAGATTTCTCTTATCTCTTCTGTATGCCTTTCCCTGTCTTCTGCTAGTACTGCCCTGTATCCTGTGTCTTTGTTCAGAAGACGCCCTTAGGCACTTAAAGCCATTTTGCCCCCATGCATGGAAAGCACATGATGCCTGGGATTCTACTTGCCCCTGAGTAGCCCTTACTTAGCCAATAACTCAGGGCTTTGAGAATATAAAAGTCCAACTTCTGTTTCTCAAAGCAAGACAAAGGCTGAGAAGTAACTTGCACTGCAGAGTTCCTCTGCAGGATCAGGCAGAAGTAACCTTGTGGGACGTTATCAAAAATCACACTCTTTCCTGTTCTACTTCCACCACTCCCTCATCGTTTTTTCCTGAGAGCACTTCCTTAAGAAATCACTTGCACACAAATCCTTGTCTCTGGATCTACTTCTGGGGAACCCAACCCCATGTATACAAAGAGATAACTTGGGGGCCAGGGAGGTTGGGGTGCATTTCAGAGTAAGAAAACATTTAACGTGGCTTTGGTGGGTGCTATGGTTTGAATGCATCCCCTCTAAAATTCAGGTGTTGCTGATGTGATAGTTTTAAGAGCTAGGATTTTTAAGAGGTGATTAGGCAATGAGGGCTCCTCCCTCATGAATGGAATTAAGGCCCTTATAAAACAGGCTTCACACGGCATTTGTCTCTTGCCCTTCTACCTTCTGCCATGTGAGGATATAGCAAGAAGGCTCTTACCAGGCAACAAATGCTGGTGTGTTGATCTTGGACTTCCTAGCCTCCAGAACTGTGAGAAAATTAATTTCTGTTCTTTATAAATTATCCAATTAATTTCTGTTCTTTATAAATTATCCAATCTCCAGGAAAATCAGAAAGAAAAAATCAAACAACCCCATTAAAAAGTGGGCAAAGGACATGAACAGAAACTTATCAAAAGAAGATAAACTAATGGCCAAGACACATATGAAAAAATGCTCAACATCTCTAATAATCAGAGAAATGCAAATCAAAACCACAATGAGATATCACTTAACTCCAGTGAGAATGGCTTTTATCAAAAAGACCCAAAACAATAAATATTGGTGCGGATGCGGAGAGATAGGAACATTCTTACACCGCTGGTGGGACTGCAAACTAGTACAACCTTTGTGGAAAGTAATATGGAGATACCTCAAAGAACTAAAAGTAGAATTACCATTTGATCTAGCAATCCCATTACTGGGCATCTACCCAAAGGAAAAAAAGACATTCTATAATAAAGACATCTGCACTTGAATGTTTATAGCAGCACAATTCACAATTGCAAAGATGTGGAAATAACCCAAGTGTCCATCAATACATGAGTGGATTAATAAAATGTGGTATATTTATACCATGGAGTACTACTCAACGACAAAAAACAATGATGATATAGCACCTCTTGCATTGTCCTGGATGGAGCTGGAGCCCATTATCCTAAGTGAAGTATCACAAGAACGGAAAAACAAGCACCAGATGTACTCACCATCAAATTGGTACTAATCGATCAACACTTATGTGTACATATGGAAGTAACATTCATCAGGTGTCATGCACATGGAAGGGGGGAGGAGGAGATGGGTGTATTCATACCTAATGGGTGCGGTGCCCACTGTCTTGGGATGGGCATGCTTGTAGCTCTAACTTGGGTGGTGCAAAGGCAATATATGTAACCTAAAAGTTTGCACCCCGGTAATATTCTGAAATAAAAAATACAATAGAACAAAAAATAAATAAATAAAAACTATTTACATTAAAAAAAACACAATGAGGAAACATAAAGAGGTTAATCCACATATCCAGGAGGGTTATAGGGACTACATATTCTGAAGATAAGGAACGAGTTGGGTGATCTTCAGCCTCCTAACTTTTTTTTGGTAAGGTTTGCCAAAGGAATAGAAATGATATCCCATTTATTTGTACATGTGAAAAATATGTTTAGTGAATGAAAATATTACACAAAATTAAGTCAAACTTGGAAAGTCTGGAAATTTGATCATTATACCTGTTTCACTGTTTCAAATTCACCTATTCATTATTTCAAAATGTCTTTAGATTCAAGTTCAAATATAGTTTACACAGAAGAGAAGGCCTTTTCTATTTTTTTTGTCTTCTTTTCTACTTTGAAGCCTTTGTTTACTGGGCTTGGAATAACTAACCCAATGTCAATATTATAAATTCAGAGTGCCTGGAAAGCTTCACATTTTCTGACTTTAATCTCAAGAAAATAGTATGCCATGATATTAACAGGACTTCTATAAGTCAAATTACTTACTGAAACCTGATGAAACATATAATAATTAACTAAATCAAATGACAAAGTTTTTCTCAAAACAGTACCCATTAACTTGTTTTATGCTAACATATGAGCCAATTTCAGTATAATCAAAAGGAGAATATGTTATTTATATGTATTTTAAAGTGTTTAGAATGTTGCTGGCACATGGTACTTCATAAATATTAGCTTTATCATTAGTAATTACTAATATGTTAAGAAGTTAACATGAATTAGAACTGGTTTTTTGAAAGCTGGACGGACCATCATTTCATACCCTAGATTTAATTAAGACAGAAAGAAAACATCATCCATTTAAAGCTTTGCTTTTAAGCCCTTGTTTTAAAAATATTTTCTGCAAGTGACAAAAGTCGAGTCGAATTTTATTAGCTGAACCTACATACTAATACTACAAAGCCCTAGTCCCAAAACTCAGTGGAAATAAGAACTCGTTTTTATCGTATTTACATATGAAATACAGATTTCATATGTATTGAGTGTTCTAAAAGAAAGGCAGTGACCCTTCTTCAATCCTTGGGGGACCATGAAATAAAACATCATCTCTCTATCTAGTCCTAGCTTCTCACACTAGAGCATGTACACCTCCAGATAAACTGATGTGACTTTCTAGAACAGGAATTCTATTTAAGAACTGTGAGGAGCAAAAAGTTAAGCACAGTCCTCACTTTGCATGGTAGTATGAGACTGTAAATATTACTGTGAAACTTGAAACTGTGCAAAGCAGTCACAGTAATCAATGGTAAAAATTATGATAGTTCTGTGATCTTTAATAATTTTTGTCAACACATTAAAAACTCTTACTATTGGTTATAAATGTCTAGGGAAATAAGTAAATAGTAAAGCTAATATTTATTTATTTAGTACACTGTAACTTAAAAATATCAAAAGCATTGAGAATTAAAGTGTTTTATTTCTTAGTAGAAACTTAGCAAGAATAGTTTGAACTATTCTTGACTCCTTCTCATTGTATAACTTACAACAGGCAGCAAGCATTTTTCTGTGCTTTCATGAATTGTCATATTCCTTTATTCTAACTTTGCATGAGCTTCTAAGATTTCATCCTTTGTGCTTTCAATGTTGTGAAATACCTCCAAGAATTCTTTTAATATGAAGTTTTCTGACAGTATCCTATCATCTGGGATTTCTTCATTCTTGTCATTACAACCACTTTCCAAATTCATGTTGATAATAAGTTCACCTTCCCTAAGTTCCTCTGGCTGCATATCTAGGGTCTCTTGAATGGTGGCAGTGTCAACATTTCCACAATTGGCTATTTCTTTTCTAACTCCATTTATGTTCAATTCAAATTTCACTTCTAGCATTATTGCTTTTTGTTTCATTATTGTACTTTTACCTTTGTTTGCTAATTCCCTCTCTCAATTATCCATTTTTGTAAAATATCACATTAGTTTATCACTAGGAGATAAGGAGGCAACACAACTACCTGCTTTGCAGACTGTGTGAAAAGTGACTCATATGCACAGTGACAAATTATTGACTTTGCAAGAAGTGATGTGAAATGTCACTCATCATGATGTACATCTGTTATTTACATAGTGATTTTTGAACTGAAGGGCTAGCAGCTATTACTATTTTATACAAGTACTCATAGTTCAAATCCTGTGGTAACTGAACTTTGAACAATATTAGGGGAGACTAATGTAATTTAAGTAAACCATCGTAACTGAAATTTGTGCATATAGGAACCATGCAACATGAGAACTGCCTATAATTTAACTTATTATTTTGAGACTGTTTTCTAGAAACAAACTAATTATGAGCTGATAAAAATGTGCATGAGTATTTAAGACAAAACACGAGACTTTAATAAAATTGTATTCTTCCCCAGAAAAAAAAAATTAACCAGTCTCAGGTATTTTGTTATAGTAGCATAAAACAGACTAAGACAGTGGGTGTTTAAGACTCAGAAGGAGAGGGAAGTGGGGACTGGATGACAGTGGGAGATAAGGTCAGAGAGATGGGATATACCCAAGATGAGTCTAACTAAGGAATCTGAATGTATTCTGTGAGCAATGGAAAACTATTAACCATTTTTCAGTAAGGGAGAGCATTCTGCATGAAACGGAATCAGCTACATTAATAAACCTTAGTTGATACTAAACATAATTTATTGGACGTTTTCCAAGTGTATTACTAAGAAATGGGGAACTTACAAGTACAGCAAAATGTAATAAAGGAAAATGAAAAATTCTTAGGTGTTGATTACTTTCTGTGTATAAAGGGGCTTCGTGCTCCAGAAATACATGAATAGATCAAATGACTTTGAACTGTGATTATGGCAAACCATAAAAAGTAGACTTGTTTTCCTGAGGCTTGGGATCATTTATTTTACAAAATGAAATACTTGTCTCTATAAAAAGCTAATTTTCTAACATGAAACAGGAGAACTCCTTGGTATCTCATAAAAGGTATGGTCATTTTTTGTCTGTTTATTATTAAATATTCCCTACTATGTGTCAAACACTAAATAGGTTATTTAAAAGTAAATATTAAAGTTAAATATTAAAATCATTTTCTGGGTTTTTTAACTCTATTTTCTGTACAATAAACAGAAGAGTTTCCTGCAGCATTAAATCTTTGAGGTCTAAAAAGCAAGTTATGAATGACAGTCAAGTAGAAATTCTATTAAACTTTTTAAATGTCTAAAACAGTCTGAAAGAAATTATTATTTGCCCATCGTCCAAAGTGCGGTATCCCAAGAATGGAATAACAGGCACCACATGTACTCGCCATCAAACTGGCACTGGTTGATCAACACTAAGGTGTTCACACAGTAGTCATATTCTTTGAGGGTAGGGGGGTTGGGGTGGGTAAACACACAACTAATGGACACGGTGAGTGTTGTCGGGGGGAGGAAGGGCACATCTCAATTCGTGGTTTGTATGTGGCAAAGTCATAACACATAACCAAAACATGACACTAATCATGTTTGTACCCCCATAATTTCTTGAAATAAAAAAATTTAAAAAAAGACACTACTCAAAGATGATTAAGCACACAGTGTCTTCTATGAGCTTAGGACTTGAAAAATACATAATAAAAGTATTGAGATATTTTAAAAAATCTGCAAGTATGAAAGAAATTATTTCGGTGTAACATAGAAGGTTAGGGTTCAGTCTATACTTGATTAATAACATTACAATTCAATTTTAATTTAACATTTATTGCCTAAATCAAGGATCAGAAAACCTTTACTGTAAAGAACGAGATAGGAATTATTTTAGGCTTTGCGGCCAGATGGTTTCTGTTGCAATTACTCAACCTTGCATTGCCGTTCAAAAGCACATAAACTAATGGGCATGTCTGTTTCTCAATAAAACTTTATGGACATTGAAATTTGATTTTCATATAATTCTCATGTGTCCCAAAATATTCTTCTTTTTTCCCCAACCATTTAAAAAAGTAAAAACCATTCTTAGTTCACAAGCAGGCCATATAAAAACAGATAGTGGGCCAGATTTGGCCCTAGAACCTGGTATCCCAATATTGAGTTTCTCCAAAGCAGGGCTGATGCAAGGGCTTGAATGTGGATAGTTTATTTGGGAGGTAGCCTCAGGAAGCAGGAGTGAGGGAACATGGAGACAGAGAGAGAAAGAGAGATCAAGAAATAAAAAGCTAACAAAGTGTGTGTAACTGAGTTGGTTACTGACGGTGACTGCATTCTATCCCATTGGAGATCCTCTGAGAAACTGGTAGAAGGTGCTTCAGAAATTCCTCTCTGAAGGATGGGAGGCTAAGGTCATCATTTACTGACTACAGTCCCTTCATTTTAGGTTGCCCCATCTGTGTGTCATTTAAGCTTCCTTTGCTGTGGCAAAAGCCCTGAGGCACAAAAGTGAAGAAGAGGTGTCACAAGAACTCAAGATGGGATGCTGCTGGCCAGCCTAGGAACTTTCCATCACAGTAGCATCTGCCATCACAAATGGGCCAAAGGGATGTGGCACAAGGAACAAAAAGTGCTTTTTACAGGGCCAGGAGTGGTGGCTGACGTCTGTAATCCTAGCACTTTGGAAGGCCAAGGCAGGAGGATTGCTTGAGGTCAGGAGTTTGAGACCAGCCTGAGGAAGAGCAAGACTCCATCATTACAAAAAATAGAAAAGTTAGCCGGGTGTGCACCTGTAGTGCCAGCCACTTAGGAGGCTGGGCAGGAGTATTGCTTGAGCCTAGGAGTTGGAGGTTACAGTGAGCTATCATGAAGCCACTACACTTCAGCTAGGGCAACAGAGCAAGACCCTGTTTCAAAAAAAAGAAGTGTTTGCTACAGATGGTAATGACCTTTTTATTTCTCTGGGGGTCTAAAATTACAAATTTAAGAGGATTAATATTCTAAAAGCTGGGTCACTCACAGGCTGTAAAGTTAAAAACCCCGAAGAAAGCTGTCTTGGAGGCCTTAGTCAAATGACTGCATACCAAGAAAGCAATGTTGGTCATGGACTGGAAAGCAAACACCTGAAATCAAAACTTACAACTGCAGTTCTAAATGGACCAATGTAGAATGTTTTTGAACAGTTCCTAAGTGTAGGTGAGTCTCTGGCTTTTTAGATGAGGTCACTAACATTGAGGAGGGCATTGCTCATGCAGCGAAGGATGAATTTCAACAACTCTTTCTGGGAGGAAGAGCAATAAAATAGAATATCAGCCTGCAGCCCCAATCCTTCACTCAGAAGAGAATGGAGATATCACTGTCTGAAATTGAGTAGAGGGGTTATCATAGCTCAGTGCAACCTCAAACTCCTGGGATCAAGCAGTCCTCCTGCCCAGCCTCCCAGGTAGCTGCGACTACAAGCATATACCCAGCTAATTTTTCCATTTTTTGTAGAGATGGGGTCTTGCTTTTGCTCAGACTGGTCACAACATTCAAAGATGGGGCAGAACCCACCAGGAAAGAGAACTCATTGTCAGTGGGAGCTGTCATAAAATCCCAATGGGAAATGCATAGGGAACATCTGCTGTTTTGTCTGCCCAGATTTATTTACCTTTCTGGTAAAACAATACTCACCAAGCCCTTAGATATTCTCTTGGGACATCCCATCAATTAATCTTAGACAATGTTCCTTGGATTTTTCTGACTGGACCTCACCCCTTGGTATAATATTGGAGCCTGTAACCATGGTCAGTGTATCTCATTTCTCTGGCCACAGTGATTGGTTCAAGAATAATGTGTGATCCAGTTGGAACTATAGAGGCAATTAGCCTTTTTCTAGGGCTTCTTGGAGAAAGGACAGTGCTCTTTCCTCCTAGGTCTAAATCTGAGAGGATATAGGGGATGTTGGGGCTAGGGCCAGCATTTGACACTCCAAATTAAAAGCCATGGGGAAGAAGGCAGAGCCAGGAGATAGTGAGAAGCTAAATTTAGAAGTCAGCCATGTTTACCTGGCCAAGATAGTATTGCACATGCTCCTCAGACATTAATGTGCATACAGATCACCTGGGGATCTTGCTAAAATGCAAATTCTGATTTAGCAGGTCTAGAATGGACCCTGAGTTGCTGCATTTCTAACAAGCTCCTAGGGGACATCCGTGCTCTGGTTTGTAGACAATACTCTGAGTAGCAAGGAAGAAAAATGCACTGAACCTCATGTCCATAACCTGATATAGGAACCCAGCAGTTCAAACTAGGCAGGGCTGAAACAGCTAATTAAGTCGGACAGCTGCTCTTGATGGCAGTATGAAACTTAAAGCATGGAGCACAAAAACCTCATATGCCTAAATTTTCACCTCAAGGCACAGATTAGAATCTAAGATTTTCTATAACTATGCTTTAAAAAATATTTTATCTCTCATAGCATCAAGAATGAAATATCCAAACATCTAACTCAGACTTTGAGTCTGATCAAATCCAAATTTGCTTGCTGAATTACAGTATCAGTTGAATTCATTGTCCCACCAAGTCTTTGATGTGAGCGAAGGCAGTGATCTGGAAAGAGTACAGCCCAGCAGTTTGAATGGAGATATAGGGAATGCTCTGAGGAATTCCCTAAATCTTCAACTGCTCTATGAAGCACTTCCCACTGAGCTTCCCAGGCCTGCAGAGCAGTTCTCCTACCCTTGCTTAAAGAAACTGTTACTTCCTGGCCTGAGTGTACTCCTTTGTAGAATAAAGTAATTTGTACCCCACCAGTTGTTATCACTCAGTCAATAACCATAATCACATTGTAGCATGCTCTGGAAGGGGTTCAAGTGTGGAATCAAACTAGGGAAGAGAAGGCTTATACAATGGAAGATGTATTGGAATTTGTTAAATTATAAGAGCAAAAATCAGGGGGATATTTGTGGCAACAGATCCTGAGGATGTTGAACTCAAAAGGGAAGAACATATAAAGGAAGAATAAAAAAGAATGTAATTCACAATAAAACAACACACATTTCAATACGAAAATGCTTGAGCATTGAAAGGATATCCTGGAGTGGTTGGATACTTGCTTCTATTGCCATGAATGTAACAGCTACAAATGCCAAGGCATGCCGATGTGCTGTGTTAGCAATACATGTCCATATCAGTATTAGTCTTCTATTGTTGCCATAACAAATTATCACAAACTGAGTGACTTTTAAAACAATGCAAATGTATTCTCTTACATTTCTGGAGGTCAGAAGTCTGAAATAGGTCTCACTGGGCTAAAATCAAGGTGTTGGCAGGATATGTTCCTTTCTGGAGGCTCTCAGGGAGAATCCATTCCACTGCCTTTTCCAGCTTCCAGAGGCTGCCTGAATTCCTCAGCCCATAGCCCCTTCTCTATCCTCAGAGTCAGGAAACTCTGATCTCTGCTCCTGTCCTCACATCTCCTTTTCTGACTTTCCTGCCTCCCTCTCATTAAGATCTTGTGATGACAGTGGACCCACCCAGATAATCCAGGATAATCTCTCCATCCCCAGATCGTTAATGTAATCATATCCGCAAAGTCCCTTTTGTCATGTGAGGTAACATATTTGCAGGTTCTGGGGATTAGGAACATAATTAACTGTTGGGTTTTCTAACCTTACACAGTCTATCCAGGCTAGTGTGTCCATTTTTCTGAACTTTATGACCCCTCCTTCTTACACCATCTGCTATGGTAATTCTGCCATTTTCACTTGACTTGGTGCAGCCCATTGCTTTCTCTGAGCTTCCAAGAGCTATCCTAATTGTGTGTGTCAGCATGGTCTCCTGACGTCCTTGCCAGCGTGTTAAATCCTGCATCACAGGAGGGTGCTCCTAAATCAGTACATTCTTTTTGATCCAACCTTTTGTTCCCTCCACCACAATCCAGCACCCTCAAAATCCAGTAGCATAGTCCTCCTCTGGCTCCTAACGGCATATGTTTACTAGATCCTGCAGCAACTTTGGGGTATAGTCGCCTTTCTCCCTTGGAAGGCCTGCACTTCCCTAGCAGGCTTATGTTGTGACGGGATCATTTTTATCTCCTGGTTAGCTGCAGGAGATAAAAACTTCCCATCACAGTTCTAACACTCACAGGGTCAGATGCTGTCTGACCTTCACCTCCCCCCCAGTGATGGAATCCTGGTTGCCAGCAAGTTGGAGGATGATCCCATTTTAGAGTATTCTTCCCCAGAACACTCCTGGCACCAAACCTCTTAGCTATAGGCATGCCCTTGGGAGCACCTATAAGGGTCTGAGGAAAGCAGCGTTGGGCTCAAAGAGAAGCTAGTTGCAATATACTCACAACAGTGGCCTCACTGAACCCAAGTGGAGGGTTCTGAAGGTCAGATGCTCCTTTAACACATTGACTGTCACACTAGAAAAAAAAATTTTCCCCTGGGGCCACGGTGTTTTATTAAAACAAAATGACCCTTTCGAATTTGTTACTTTTTTATTGTTTTCTGCGCGTGAGTTATATGCGATGCAATCACGTTTTTAGAATTAAATTGTCAATATTAACCGTAACAATAAGAACATCAACAAGTAAGATTTTCACGAACTAACTGCAGGGTTTTGCTTCACGCAGCCCTAGGCTCAAAACTAGCCTGAGTTAAATACAACTCACATGACAGTCAATGTGTTAAATTGTCCTGCCTTGAGACAAAGGGGCTGGGCCTTTATTCACCTGCATCAACTAGTCAAGGACTGTAGTTGTCCCTAGGGAAGGGGTGTGATGCAGTGGGTAAGTAGCCCTCTTCAGCCAAGGGCAATTCCCAAAGAGGGCCTCTGTTGTGAGCTGTCAGCCTCCAGCACCCAGCAGATGGGGAAAATGAGTACTTTAGTCTTGAAGGGAAACCTGAATTATCCACAGCAGCATCTACTACAAGGGCAATGGTAAAAGGTCTTTAAAAGCCTTGCCCTAGCACCTCGGATATGCTGAGAGAACTTTTCCTGACTCCTAGGTGGGGACTGTGGTATTATGGACCCATTATCTAAAAGTGGTGTGGCCTGGCCCTTCTAATCATCAGTTGCCAAGAACGGAAACTGACAAATGAAAGAACCTCCCCAAAAGGAAATAAACTAGGTTTAAACCCCTATTTGTGCTAATGCCCATTCCACTCAGTCTTTCTTTGGCCTTCATAACAAGGGAAGGAAGCTGAGGAAAGTGCTCTTAAAAGGAAACTTTCCATGTCTCTGATAGGAAAATGAGGAGAAAGAGCCTCATAATTAGCAGGCAGGAAGCACAATCTCCATCAGGCCTCCACTGGTATTGAGAAGTTCACTACCACCTGAGAACACCATGGGGTCAGCCTTGCCCTGGCTGCCACCTCCCTAGTGCCAATCTCTCTAGGTTTGTGACGTGAACCAGAAGGATCTGTCTAGAATTCAATGATAATATATTTCATAGACCATGGATTTAGAGCTCAGTGAGTCAAATGATGTGAAACGTCAGCATGCACAAGTGTTCAATGAAGAAAATGGGTCAAAGGAAAAATGCAGAGTGTGACTCTGAGGAGAGTTAACTTTTGTATGGACTCAGTCACTTATTTCTTTGGAGAACAAGCCTCACTTAGGCTGGGGGATCCATTAGGGGGAGACAGAGAAGTAGATGTGAGGAAGTGAAAGGGAGGAAAACCTCCATTTTCCTCAGGGTTTAAAGTGTTCTCTTACCAGTGCACCTTTGGACTCATTCAGTTCCTGCCATCCTTATGAAAAGAAGTCATTTCAAGCATATATGAAACAAAAAGAACAAAAAAAGAAGCAAATATAAGTTAAATAAGTCAGGCACGGAAAGACAACTACTGCATGATCTCACTTATACGTGGAATCTAAAAAAGTCAAATTCATAGAAAGAGAGAGTACAATGGTGGTGGCTAGGGGGTGGGGGTGGGGGCCTGGGGAAAAGGGAGGTGTTGATCAAAGGGTTCAAAGTTTCCATTAGACGGAATAAGATTTAGTGATCTATTGCACAGCATTATGATGATAGTTAATGTATATTTCAAAATTTCTGAAAGAGTAGACTTTAAACATTTTTACCACAAGAACAAAAGATAAGTGGATGAGGTGTTGGATATGTTAATTAACCTGATTTAATATTTGTACAATGTATGCATAGATCGAACTTCACATTGTACCCTACAAATATATACAACTATTATATGTCAATTAAAATAAATGAAAATTTAAAGGAAAAATAGGCAAATAAACCTAAATCTATAAATTAAGATGAAAAGAAATTAATTTATTTTAAAATTTTTTATGAAACCAGTATAAATAACAGAAAGGAAAAAATAATGAAACAGACAAGCCTTTAAATGGGGAAACCAAGAATAAGATAGGAGAAAACCAAAACACAAGACAAAAATAGTAATAATAATTAAAAACGTAATCTAAAGAAAAATGGAAAATTAATACAAGATTACAAAATTGAGATCCAGTGAGAAAAGCAATAGAAACAGAAGTTGAGAGAGGTATGATTAAAATAAAACTTAAACATTTTTAGTTAAAAATGCAGTCAAGAATTGGCAGGGGAAAAAAAGGAGAAATCTGGCTAGACCGTCAGAGAGACATGCTAGGGGAAGTCCTGGGCCTAAGCTGCATTCCATTCAAGCAGCCAAGCAGTGGCAGAAATGTGCCCCACAGGGACTGAGATTCCAAGAAGCCTGTATGGGGCCCAGGCAGGAAAACAGACATCATATGACATATTTTAACAGAAAGGATTTAATATAGAGAATTGATCGAAATGTTTGTTGCCAGAGAACTGAAAAGACAAACAGAGGAAACTGAAGCAGCAACCCACCACTACTATGTAAGAGGTTAGGGTTATTGGAACCTAACAGTTTGGAGGATGAGCCCCCCAGAATTGGGACCCAGACTTCTGAGGAGGGGGGACTGCCCAGCTGGTCCTGATATCTCTGAGGGATACAATTAAGCTAGTTCTGGGAAGGAATGATGCAATTACTGGAACCAACTGCCACTGTCACAGTGAAGAACCATTGCTGCAGTGACACTAAAAGGAAAGAAGCAGACAGAAAAGAGCAAGTCCCTTCTCCTGCTTCCATCCTTGGTGTCTCCCTCTAGGGCTGCCTACTGGCAGAGTCTAACAGGGCATCAGCTGGCAAAGGTTTGCAAAGCTCCCGCCTCAGTGTGACAAAGCACAGTGTTGTCTGCTCTGGTTGCCACTAGCCACACATGTCTATTTAATGTTCAATTTAAACACATGAAAATTAAATAAAATTAAAAATACATTTCTTCAGTTGAACTAGCTGCATTTGGGGTACTCAAGAGCCACATGTGCCTAATGACTACCATACTGGAGAGTATAGCTGTAGGGGATGGTGTGGCCCTAAATCACCTAAGAAGGAATTCAGATCATCCTGACAATTTTTACCTTCTATGTTGTGTCTACAGACCCAGGGAAACTATCCCTAACCCAGCAAAGGTGATCTTTCTCCAAACAAATAACAGTATTGTGTCATTTTCAATATGATGATGGTGGTAGTGGTGTTGCTAATATTTGGCTATTTACATTTAGAGCCAGGTCCTATGGAAAGCACGTTGATTTCATTATTTCGTTCAATGCCATGACACTATGAGCTAAGTAGTTTTTTGATCCCATCTTATAGATGTAAAACCTGAAATTTAGAGTGGATAAGGAACTTGTCAAAGCCACACAGTGGACTCCAGTGCCCCTGACTCTGGGGTATATTGTCTCAGGCTATCAAAGGGAGCCCACACTTTCACAAGGTAGAGATTTTATTTGCTTATCATTATTTAGTAGAATGTTATTTTCTCAGAAAGAATAAATTGGACAAATAAAGTCAACAATTAATAATGGCACTTAATAATATAAGGAATTATGACAATGAAAGTAATTTCAGCTTAATAAAATTCACTCCCAACAGACTTATAATAAATAACCCAACAGGGAGAAATAAAGGTTGTCTTTCTGGTTTTAGGAGGAGCCATCACGCTCCATTACACTCAGTGTTTGGAAATAGCTTGGAATGAGTTCTTCACCTTTCAGTTTATGATGTTTGCAAGATGACTGCTTACTATATGGGTGGTGATTAGAGCTCTTTGTGTTTTCATTTTTTATAGCACTGACACTGCAGTTATTTGTATTATGCTTATCAGAGGTAACATGGTGAAGACATGGTTGGGCCAATCATTAGCTTTGTGATACTGCGATAGTAACTAAGAATAGTTACTAAGTTCTTCTAAGCCTCAGTTTCTTTACCTTGTAGGGACATCATAAGGATTTAATTAGATCATGAATATATGTAAATAATCTAAAACATTCTTTGATATGTAGAATTGTGCTATTAATAGATTTTAGATGTCCCTCTAATAGAAGGCATAAAAGGCAAAACAATTACTTATCTTATAAGGATGTATGCATTCATTTTTTCACTCAACAAATGCTTAATGAATGCCTACTATGTGCCAGGTACTATTTTAGGTTGTTGAGATACATCATCAAATGAATACACTAGACAAAAATCCCTGCTATTACGGAGTTAACATTGTATCTATTTAGGACCCACATATGAAAGACATAGCCCTATTTGTCACAAATATAAATAGAAATCTTCCCTGTCCTTAAGAAATTTAAATTCCATTACCTTAAAAGCTTATGAAACACTCTCTGAAAGGAACAACATTTATTAACAAATGAAATATTCCTGGCAGCAGGAGTTAAATGTGCAGTAGGAAAAATGCTAATTTAGATATCAGAGAATTTAGGTTCTAGCGCCATCTCTGTTTTTAACTTCTTGTATTATCCGTCATACTCTCTGAGCTTCAGTTTTCTCACCTGCCAAAATGGGAGTAGAATCTCCCATTTTCAGTAACAAAGTTATATTTTTTATATGTTCACTATAATCATCCTAGCAAGATAGACCAAGCTTTACTACTACCATGTATAACTTAAATTGAGATGCAATCTTATGGGGATCACTTAGTTTTCCTACTGAAGAACAAAAGAAGACTGTTTGGATTTTCTCAAAAGCAGAGTCTGAGACAAGGAAATAATCCCAGAAGGTTGGTCATTTGTTTGAGTGAGGATCCCAAGAAGTTGTACTAAAAGAAAAGGACAGTGAGATGGTGGAGAAAGCCACTATCAGGGTAGTCTGTGGGGTTGCTGTTGTAGCAATTAGGGCCCAGTTCCACCAGGACTTCTGAGAAAAGAACAGAATACCTCCCATAATTCCAAAGGAAAGGAAGTTAGTACATTTTTTTACTAGGTTCCATCCCTGATTAACTGAGGTTTGCCCCCGAAGATGTCATCAACCTCACCTTCAAAGCCCAATTGGCATCCACAGCTTTAGCTTTGAGAAGGCCAAGAGACAAAGAGCAAGTATGGATTTAATGTGGGGCACTGTTATGGGTTGAATCATGTCACCCCAAACTTCATATGTTGACATCGTAACCCCCCTGTACCTTGGAATGTGACCTTATTTGAAAACAGAGTATTTACAGACATAATCAAATTATTAATAAAATGAGGTCATTAAGGTGGATCCTAATCAAATATGATTGATGTCCTTATAAAAAGAAGAAAATGTGTACACAGATACACACACACAAGGAGAATGTGAAGACTGGAGTTACGCTGCCACAAACCAAGAAACTAGCAGAAGTCACAAGAGGGGATGGGAACAGATCCTTCCCTAGTACCTTTGGACGGACTATAAGCTGCTAATACCTTGATCTCATACTTGTAGCTTCCAGACTGGTGACAAGAAATTGCTGTTGAATAAGTCACTCAGTTTGTGGCACTTTGTTACGGCAGCCCTAACAAACTATCAGACACTGCTTGCAGAATCTGAGCATGTGAGGAACTGTGCAACACAGCTGTGGCTGAAATTACAAGCAGGCAAAGGAGGTGACATAAGCACCAAAGACATCTGCTATGGAGCCCATAGGCGGTGGACATGCTTGGGTGAGAGATTAGCCTGTTGTTTCTCAGCTCTCCCTGAAGAAAGGGCAAGAAAGTTACAACCTGTAATGGCTAGAACTATAACCTAAACTGTTACAAGGGTTTTTTTCCTATGTGTTCATTATATTTGAAGCAATGATAAATCCTCCTATTCTTCTGTCAACTGTCAATATACCTTTACTTCCTAAGGCAGCCATTGAGATTCTATGTCTGTTTTTATATGAAGCAATTACATTTGTTAAGACATTTGAAAAAGAGACATTTTAACAGCCTGATTTCCAGAACAGCCTCTATTCCTTTTGGATGAAGATGACAAAAACAAAAAGATGGATGACAACTGTGTCACACCTAAAAATCTTACATTTATATTCATAATCTTTTTTATTGGAAAAGCTTTAAAAATTGTAATGAATTCACTAAAAATGTATCATAGAACTGCCAAGAAAATTGGGAGCATTAGTTTTTGCCTGAAATTTGAGATTCTTTAACTGGGTCAGGAATATCTTGCTAAAAGCACTGCTCTGAGACACTGTCATTTTGTACTTTCCTTCCAAAAGCATCAATCTCAAAAGAAATATGTGCACAAATTAGTGAGAGGATTTTTTTCAAGATGCTGAATAAGTTTGATCTGAAGAAAGAGCAAAGGCTGTCCATGGTTGCCTTTCTCATGCCCTACTTTGATTAGAAACTGACTCTCCCTCCCCACCAGGCTGACATGTTCCTCCCTGAAATAAAGCAATTTTCTGGAATGAATATAGACATTAAACCCTGTTAGCCAACTGAAACCAGGGGCTGGGTTTCAAAGTCAATGTACCGTTTAAAAAATGCAATATATTCAATTCAAAAATTCAATATATTGTCTTATTTTAAAAGGAGTTGTAATTTATCAAGAATTAAAAACACAAATATGCTGAAATAAAAAAAACAAAACACAAGAAGTAGGTTGGAAGTAACCTAGACATTTGTCATAAATAATATTTCCACTTATAATACTGTAAATTAAAAAAGAAAATGTGTCATTTATGTTTTACGTTGTCAGACAAGAAGTGTAAAATGTCGCCTAACACACTTTCATTACTAAATACATCCTCAAATACATTGTAAGACGATTTTTGATCCCTCTTCACAAAATTTCCAAAGTAGAAGGCATTAGTTTTATTTCATGGTAGAGATGTTATCATAATTCTTTGAAGGAGATTTTATTCTGATATCTGATTTATTACTTTATATAGTTTTCTTATTATGTTTTGAGTTTATAGTTTCTATAGTGTCCCATGCCAAATATAACATCAAATGAAAGAAAATAAGAGAAATTTGTGGTTAATTCCACATTTACAAATGAATTACTCAATTACAAGTCATTTTAGTGGGATATAACTTAATCAATTCATCTTCTATATTTGCCTGTTGGAATTTCGCTTTATTTCAATAAGCTAAGCAATTGGATTTTTAAAAGGAGGTAAATCAATGTACATTTTTTTTTTTTTGAGACAGAGTCTCACTTTGTTGTCTGGGCTAGAGTGAGTGCCGTGGCATCAGCCTAGCTCACAGCAACCTCAAACTCCTTGGCTCAAGCAATCCTACTGCCTCAGCCTCCCAAGTAGCTGGGACTACAGGCATGCGCCACCGTGCCCAGCTAATTTTTTCTATATATTTTTAGCTGTCCGATTAATTTCTTTATATTGTTGGTACAGACGGGGTCTCGCTCTTGCTCAGGCTGGTCTCGAACTCCTGAGCTCAAACGATCCGCCCGCCTCGGCCTCCCAGAATGCTAGGATTACAGGCATAAGCCACCGTGCCTGGCCAATCAATGTATATTTTTTAACGTAGAAAATTTCTTACTGATTTGTAAAAAATTTAAGTCTTTAAAAGTTCAATTCAAAACCTATAATATATTGGGCCATAAAAGGAATGAAGTTCTGATAATGCTACAACATGGATGAACTGTGAAAACATTACTCTAAGTGAAAGAAGCCAATTACAAAAGACCAAATATTGTATGGTTCTATTTGGTTCCATTTATATGTAATGTCCAGAATAGGCAAACCTACAGAGACAGAACATAGATCATTGGTTGCTTAGGAGTGAGAGCTTAAGTTGGAATCGTGGATTTGGATCTAAAGAGACAAGTGGGGCTACATATATTTGAAAGTCATCCATGAACATGGAAGGCAATGAAACTGCACCATAATAAATGTTTTGCAAAATTATCTCATTTAATATCCATGACAACTCTAAGCTGTACATTATTTTTACTGATGAGGACCCTGAGATTCTGGGAGATAAGCAACTTTCCAGAAGCCACATAGTTAGTAAACAGAAGAGCCAGGATTCAACTAACTCTCACTAAATGCAAAGTCCATGCTTTTTCCTGTCTTGCTGACATTTTCTAAGTCATACAGTCATGGCAATAGGTGGGCTCGTCCAGAAAAAGTCTATAGAGTGAGGAAAGAATAGGCACAATATTGCGTGTGATAGAAAAATCCAATGTAGTTTGTAGTTTACATACCAAAAGGCGAATGTAACAAAGGGTATGATTGAGAGGGATGGAGGCCACCCTGCTACAGTGATTCTCCCACCTGACAATGGCTGTTACTCGGCTTCCAGGGGGAAATTTCATTAGGCTCTTTGAGTGAATGCATCTTTCTGACTTCACAAAATAAAAAGTCAAGAACACTTAGGCAACAATAAGAGAAAGGATATCTTGGATCTCCAGCCTCCCAATTTCAATATGATGTTGTAAATGCTGTGGCCATTAGGTAACCAAATGGGTAGCTGACCACCAGCCAGAGACAGCTCTGTTTTAAATCTAGTACATTTGATTGCTTCTTCTATTACGTCTCTGGAGAAAAGGCTCTAACTTTCATCTTAGTTTTTCTTTTTGACAAAATGAAATACAAATTTTTAGGTAGATACTGAAGAAGAGTAACACTACACTCCATTCAATGTTGCAGTATTTTCAAAATTAATGCATTCACTCATATATTCAATGTACCTTCATTAATAAGACACTGTCCTTGCCCTCCAGAAGATTACAATTTGTCTAGGAAGAGAGGCCAATCTTTAATGGTTTTAAATTGTGAGTAGTTTCTTTTTATTTTTTTTATTTCAAAGTGTTATGGGGGTATAAATCTTTTTGGTTACATGATCAATTCATGTGTGAATAGTTTCAATGAGAAGAAGCCAGAAGAGAAGGAGAGAGTCAAGATGCAGACCAGCCGTTAAGGAGAGGGGAGAGAATGTGATGCACACGTGGAAAGATTCACCTATGAAAAGGGGACGTGACTCTTCAAGAATAACAGCTAGATAACTGTATCATGCAGATACAGTTTGATTACAAGACAATTGAAGGAATTTGTGTCTAATGGCTTCTGTTATTTTTCCTGCGAAATTTTCTTCTGAAAATCAAGGGGAAAAGTTCAAACAAGCAGAGAAATTTAGAACAATATTATGTCTCAAACACAAAGATATCTACTCCACGAATGTAAGAGAACAGAATTATTGAAGCTGGAAAGTCAATTCTGAGTGTCTAGAGGAAAGGGGAAGATCAATATAGTCATGAAGCTTCCTAGTAGAGAGTTTGATGGGACAAGAGGATGAAACCAGAAAGTGTTGAGGAGTAAAGAAGAGTTAGCAATACAGATCCGTTGCTTCAGCCAGACATTTGAAAACTTCCTTATGATACAAATGAGTGGTCAAATCCCTTTGAGTTGACAGAAGCCTAAGGCAGTGCTCCTTAAGCTTGGCTATGCATTAGAATTACCTAGTGTAGTGGCAATCTATTGCTGTGTAACAAATTACCACAAAACTTAGCAGCTTAAAACAATGAGCATTTATTATATCACATAGTTTCTGTAGATCAGGAATGTGGAAGTAGCTTGGCTAGGAGTAAGCATCTCTCATGCATTGCCAGTCAACGTATCAACTCAGGCTGCAGTTATCTGAAGGCTTGACTGGGGTTTCCAAGATAGTTCTCTCACATGGTTGTTGGCAGAAGGCTATATTAGTCAGGGTTTTCCAGAGACACAGAACCAATAGTGTGTTGTGTGTGTGTGTGTGTGTGTGTGTGTATAAAAAGAGGGAGGGGGGAGAGATTTATTATAAGGAATTAGCTCACACAATTATGAAGGCTGAGAAGTCAGAAGTTCTGCAGCGAATGAGCTGGAGACTCAGGATAGCCAATCATGTAGTTCTAGTTCAAGGCCAAAGACCTGAGAACTAGGAGAATTGGTAGTGTCTGTTCCAGTCCAAAAGCTGGCAGGCTCAAGATCCCAGAAGGGCCAATGTTTCAGTTCAAGTTCTAAGGTGGAAAAAGACCAATGTCCCAGTTCAAGCAGTCAAGCAGGAGGAGTTCCCTCTTGTCAAATTGGTCTACTGATTCAAATGTTAATCTTATCCAAAAGTGCCCTCACAGACACACTCAGAAAAATGTTTGGCCAAATATCTGCCCTAGTCAAGTTGACACATAAAATTAACCATCACAAAGGCTTTACTTCCTTGCTGTCTGTTGGTAGGAGGTCTTGGGTCTTTGCAATGTGGGACACTCCCTAGGGTTGGTTGAGTGTCTTCATGGCATGGTGGCTGGCTTCCATCAAAGCATGTGATCCAAAAGAGAAAGCCAAAAGGAAATCTCAATGTGTTTTGTGACCTAGTTTTGGAAATCGCACACAGTCACAACCACCATATTCTCTTATTAGAAACAAGTCACTAAGTCCAGCCCATTCCCAAGTAGGGGGCTGGGGATCAAGTTCCACTTCTTGAAGAAAAGAGCAACAAAGAATTGGTGGATATATTTTAAAACCATGACATCTGGGGATCTATACAAAATACTGACACCTGGCTATCACCCCTAGCCCTTCTGATTTAATTGGTGTAGAATTTTTAAAAACTCTCCAAGTGATTCTAATGGATAGCCTAGGACTCCCTCTATCATATGCATCCACTCTTGTGTCTCTTATTACCATAAGACTTTAGCAGGCAAGTGCACGGCCTTGTGATTGGCATTTTGCCAGCCCTAATGTTGCACCAAATCATGTAAGCAAGAAAGTAGGTATGAAAACTTCCTCTGATTAAAACAACTCAATTTCATTAAAGAAATTTTTAAAATTCAAAATGCTTTTCTTAATGCAAAAAATAAGCAATATGTTTTACACAGAGGCATGATACACCAAAGAAGAGTATTTAATATAGTGCATTTTCAAAATCATATGTAGCAGAAAGCAAGGATATGAAACAAAACAAATACAAGAGGCTTCTGGCTAAGTATGAAGCCTAAAACTTATAAATAAAAGCATAATTAAGGAATACTTTGAGCCTATAAAGAATCAGATACATATTGATAATTCAAGACAGAATGTGACCAAGTCTGACTTTGGGGATGTGACGGATAGTTTTATTTGTCAGCTTGACTAGGGTAGGCTAACCAGTTATTTAATCAAACACTAATAGATGTTGCTGTAAAGGTATTAACATTTACAATCATCTGATTTTAAGGAGATTACCCTGAATAATGTGGTTGGGCCTTATCTAATCAGTTGAAGGCCTTAAGAGCAAAAACTGAGGTTTCCCAGGGAAGGAATTCTGCCTCCAGATAGTAACATCAACTCTCACATCTGCCTGACTTTCCAGTCTGCCAACCTGTCCTGCAAAGTTTGGACTTGTCAGCCCTCACAAATATATGAGGCAATTTCTAAAAATAAATCTCTTAATATATATGGATATAGATATAGATATGCATGTATCCTATTGGCTCTGTTTCTGTGGATAACCTTGACTGATACAAATCTTGGTATTGGGAAGTGGAGTGCTGCTGTAACAAATATCTAAAAGTATGGAAGTAGCTTTGGAATTAAGAAAGAATTTTGAGGAGCTCCATAGAAAAAGCTTGGATTGCCTTGAAGAGATGATTAGTAGTAATAAGGATGTTAAAGGTGACTCTGGTAAGGGCTCAGTTGGAAGTGAGGAGTACAGTAGAGAAAGCTTCTATCAAATCAGAATACACATATCATCATGAACAGAATAACAGTAGAAACATGAATGCTAAAGGTACTTCTGGTGAGGCCTCAGACAGAAAACAGGAGAATAATATTGGACAATGGAGGAAAGGTGATCCTTGCTATAAAGTGGCAGAGAACTTGGTTGAATTGTGTTCTAATGTTTTGTGGAAAGTTGAACTTGTAAGTGATGAACTTGGATAACAAACAGATTTCCAAGCAAAGTGTGGAAGGTGTTTCCTAGTTTCTCCTTGCTGCTTAAAGTAAAATGGTAGAGGAAAGATATGAAATGGAGGAAAGAATTATTATGCAAAAAGAAACCAGCATTGATAATTTGGAAAATTTTCAGCCTATTCAAATAGCAGCAAAATGTGAGAAAAGTGTGCTCTGGAGAGAACACCCAACCATTCGTTAAAGAGATTGGGAATGTGACTTATTGATCCCATCAACCATCTCAGCAGCAGCCAGGAATAGCAATAGGGTTACCCAGGAAGGATCTGTGGAGAACCCTCATGTCTAATGGCTCAGATCCCAGTGAATTTCATGGAAGACTGGAAAATTGTTGAAAATTTTATATCAGCAGAAACATTGTAGGCTCGAACTGAGAGGGGCAGAGAGGAGAATGCTATGTGAAGACAGCAATACACAGAGAGAATGTCATGTGAAGACAGAAGCAGAGAGTGGAGTGATGCATCTACAAGCCAAGGAAAGCCAAAGATTGCCAACAACCATCACAAGTTAGGAAGAGACAAGGAAAGATCCTCCCCCAGAACTTTCAGAGAGAGCATGGCCTTGCTGATACCTTGATTTCTGACTTCTAGCTTCCAGAAATGTGAGAGAATAAATTGCTATTGTTTTAAGCCACCCAGTTTGCAGCACTTTGTTACAACAGTCCTAGGAAACTAATATAGGAGGTATCAAAAATAGATATTGACTAGCTGAAATTTCCTCTTGTATTGAACCTATATATATTCTGTACCTGCTTGGGGAACAGCAGATAAACATTTTAATTTAATAAGCATTAGATTAAATTAATTAAAAGTTTAAATAAATCATTTCATTTAAAACTTGGCTTAAAACATATTTGAAAGTTATAGTACTTGCCATTTTGGCCTGTTTGCATCTTCCTTGATCTCTAATTTCCTCAATTCCCCTCTCGCATGACTGCAAAAATAACAGACAATATTTTGGCATGTGAAATACAATGGAATAAACAATGATGTTCTTTCGACAAACATTGCTACTCATCAGTAAGTGGTTTAAATTCTGCATGGGCTTTGTTTACAAGCTGTGCTGCTAATTGTCAGTCATTTTGATATGCACAGGGAACAGCCACAGTGGCGGAAATTGTCGAAGCAGAAGCATCACATTGATTAGACTGACCCCGAGTATGGCTGCTGGAAGAATTCTCAAATGGTGGAGCCATAGCACAAGCTTCAAAATCCCTGTGACCTAAGTAGCTGGGACCAAACTTCCATCACTGGTTCTAGTCTCTGAGTTCATGCTCTGTTAATCCAGCAACATTTTTCAGCTCTTGCAAGAGTCAGGATCAGGCTACGTTGCAAACTTCTTTCAGCTCTTTAAAATGCAAGGAATCCTATTCATCAGTTTTATACTGATCCCACTGAGCATTAATCACTCCCTCCCACAAACAGCTGTTTCTTCTTAGGGCCTCTGGGAATGCAGCACATCTTGCGCCACACACAACCATGTACCTGAGTGAAAGGGAGCCAGCTTAGGCAACAGGATTCCTCAAATGGGTAATGACTACAGGTCATTATCCATTGGTGAGTTGTGAAATCATTTGATGGGTTTTGTAAGGTTTTTGGATGGTCGGCGCCAGAGAAAGAAAGACGAGCAGAGTGTAAAGTTTTTTAGCAGCGAAGAGAAAGAAAGACAGACTGGGGCGGGGACAAACAACGTGGCTTTATTGAGCGCTCCCGGGCGTGGTTCACGGGTCAAGAGAGGGGCCAGAGAAGTCGCGCTGCCCAGAAGTTTTGAGTGAGCTTATATATGTCTTAGAGTTGGGGGATGGGGTTTTTTTTCTGGCGTGAAGTTTTGGCACGAAAAGTGAAGAGTTCTTTGTTGCAGCTTTAGGGCGGGTCTTCTGGGCTTCTCTTTTTTTTTCCTTAGGGAGGGGAGGGATGCCTGCCACCAGCCTTACAGGTTGTAACCAGAATTTTTTAACAAACAAAATAGAACAGGCTAGATTAAGTAGAATAGAAAATATCAGAATGCTGTCATGTAGTAAAGTATTTCATAAACATTTTTTTCCACTTGTTCATTTTATTGCGTGTGTGTGTGTGTTGGGTCATGACAAAATTGTGTGTGTGTGTGTGTGTGTGTGTGTGTGTATGTATGTATTGAGTCATGACAAAATTGTATATCCTTCTGGGGATCATGTTTTTAAAAATTTGAAAAACATAGCTCTAGGGTATGATCATGATTTCCAAATTTCCTTCAGTTTAGAAATGACCACTGGCCCCTTCCACAGTTAATGTGACTATCATTCCACTTGTTTTCATTAACACCATGTCCTCAGGCAAACAGCATTGATGACTGCGACTGCTAGAAACAATGAATTCCAAAGACTCCAGTCCCCAGAAAACACACACCAAAAAAGGGAAAAATTGACAATAAAAAGAGCTCTGTGGCTTAGTCTCCTTTAAGAGCCTTGTGATTTCCTTGAAACCTGGGGACTATGGCCACATGACTTATCTTCCTCCCTTTGTTGTGGCAAGTTTAGATGTTAAAGATCAAAGGTAAATATATCATGGCTCCTCCTTGAGGTGCTCCCAGACTTCACAGTAAAGATAATATCATTCAAGGCAGTATGGTAAGTGCTTTGGTGAGGGTGGAGTTAAGGAAAACAGGGTAGGATGTTAACAAGGATAAGATGTTCTTAAAAGATAACTAGGAATTTGCCAGTCAGACTGGGGTGAGGGGGTGGGAGGGCACTCCAGGTAGAAAGGAGAGTATATGCAGGGTACACAAATGGCATGTCCATGAAACTTGGTATATTATAGGATAAGGATGGCATGATATCATAGGATGCAGCTGAAATGTTGGGTCCCGCAGCAGAATGGCAGACTATGGGCAAGGAAGGAAGGCAGAGACCAGATTGCAGAGGGAAGGCCTTAGAAGTTATACTAAAGAAAGAGTTCTGATATCCTATAGTCATGGGAAACCACTGAGGGGTCTAAAATTATAATAAAGTAATCGGATTTGCAATGCAACATCATTTTGTAAAGAGAGCAGAGTCAATAGCTGGGAGCAGGGGTGGTAAATTGTTTGGAGGCAGGAAAATCCAGCAGGACACTATTACCACAGATTAGATAAGACATGATGGGGACCTAATTAAAGTGCTGGGAAAGCAGAGGAAGGGATAGAAATAACATTTTGAAGATATAAAATCAAGACAATGTGAAAACTGGTGAAGAAGCCAAATCTTAGACAACCCCCGTGCTTCTTGATTGGGCGGTTGGGTGGCTGGTAGACAGGAATATGGGAGGAGAAGTAACACATGAGGAGAGATGAGTTCGGTTTGGGCCAGATTGAATGAATGTGCCTGTAGGGCATCCAGGTGAAAGTAGGATGTTAGACAACAGGATCTGGCATGCCCTTTCTTTTGTTTTCTAAGTCAAAGTACAATCAAACAACCCAAGAAATGTACAGGTCTTCAGTTAATGAATTCTCTCCTTTAAAGTCATTAGGCATTGGTTTCTACCATGTTCCTTTGAAATGTATTTCAGGAGAAAAGTGTCAATATGCACTGAATACAAAAAATTCTGAAAAAAATTAGGGCTCAGATACTGGTATCTTCAGATCTTAGATATTGCCCAGAATTGAATAAATTCTTGTAATTCCAGTATATGACAACCAAGCATCATTGTGAGAGCCAAGATGTTTGCATGGGTGGAGAATTGACGAGGTCGTGCTGTGGTCCTGATCTCACAAATTTGTCTCTGACTCCAAGAAACTGACCTATTTGTATACAAAAAAAAAAAAAAAGCCTTGATTATAAATGATTCAGGCTCAAGCTCTCTCAAAAGGAGCAATTTTAATTCCTAGGGACAAGATGTACACCTCACCCAGGGATTTCGAGACCTGTCTATTGATTAGTCACAGGCATGTACCATGCTGGGGCGAAGCAGAGATGTGACTTGGGTTTCAGCTATAAACTTGGTGCCAGCAAATGCTATTGCAGAACAGGGCTCTAGTTTAATCTATTGTCTTAGAAAACGTCAGGAATTCCTTTTGCTACTCAGTATTCTTAAATGATCACCATGTGTTTCTTCACCAATGAAGAAATTACATTTTGAAATGCCTTTTTGAGGGAAATGACCTAATAATAACTCCTTGGATGTGAGTGGGGAATAGGGTGTGTTAGAGAGAAGAAACGCCTGCCAAGGTTTTTTTTTTTTTTTTTGGTGGGGGAAGAACATTACATAGACATCAGAAAAGTTAAAGTAAGAAAAATTAAAGTGACAGAAGTGAAAATTAGCCCATCTCTGGCTTCAAATATCATGCTTGTCTTCCACCCATGGTATGCAGAGATAACAAAGATATAATTCTGCTGATGTGGATTAAATTTCATCCTCTTTTCCAAATTCGTTGCTCACCTCAATCCTTTTGCACATTGTTAAAGACCTACCTGCTTCTGCCAATTTTGACGGGGTGCCTTGCACAAAGCCGACCAAACTCCAAATGCTGGCACCTGCTTCTCAGCTCCAAACCATTTAATACAACTAAGAAACCAAAGCCTGAAATTTGTCAAAATGAACTAGACTTATGTTTCCCTAATCTACACCTCCAGTCCTGATATCACCCAAGCTTTGGTCCTGACTTTTCAGTGACTTTTGGATAGGTCCCCTGTATGTCTCTCTGTGCCCTCAAATTCCACATGCTTCAGTTGTATTTATTGTTTCCTTCTTACCCTACTTGCCACCACACTTCTCCCTTTTGTCCCTGAACCCACCATTCTTGAACTCTCCTGACCCTCCAAAAAAGTGGATGAGTGAGTCTCACCCTACATGATTCATTCCTAAACACCAATATTTTACCTCTTGATTCATGTTCATGCTTTAGTGATGCCATGATCCTAAAGAGCATTCAAAACCAAGTATGTTAAATCTTGCGGGTGCCAGGGTCTGAGGGTCTACAGCTGCCTAATTAACATCTTTAAGATGGTGTCTCATTGGCACCTCAAACTAACCATGGGCATAACTGAATCCATGGGTCCCTCTCATGAGTCCCCTCCACCCCAAACTTCCTCTGCTTCCTTGCTCCCTTATCTCAGAGAACGTACCATCACTCCGCTAAATTGTCCAAGCTGGCTTCATCCTCTGACTTACCAGTCCATCCAACTGCCAAGTCCCATCAATCCCACCTTCTCAGTAGTCTTTTTTTTTTTTTTTTTGAGACAGCATCTGGTTCTGTTGCCCTGACTACAGTGCCGTGGCATCAGCCTAGCTCACAGCAACCTCAAACTCCTGGGGTAAAGCGATCCTCCTGCCTCAGCCTCCCGGGTAGCTGGGACTACAGGCACGCGTCACCATGCCCGGCTAATTTTTTCTATATGTATATATTTTTTAGTTGTCCAGATAATTTCTTTCTATTTTTAGTAGAGACGGGGTCTCGCTCTTGCTCAGGCTGGTCTCGAACTCCTGACTTTGAGCGATCCACCCGCCTCGGGCTCCCAGAATGCTAGGATTACAGGCATGAGCCACCGCGCCCGGCCTTCTCAGTAGTCTTGAATCCATTTTCCTCTCTCACCCCTGCCCTGTTTCAACACAGGCATTTTGAATTTCCATTTGGACTTAAAAGTCTTATAACTATTCTCCCTGAGTCCACTCTGATCCTCTGACTGTGGCCAGAGTGGTCTTTCTAGAATGCATTTTTGAGCATGATGTTTTACATCTTTACATCTTTCAATAACTTCCTTCTACCCACAGGACAATTCCCAATATCTTCCATTACATGGCCCATTCTGGGCACTCCAATCCCACCCACTACAGCTCAATGACATTCCTATGCTCTCACAAGCTATTCCTCCTGCCCACATAAGCTGTCTACTCCTCCTTATCCTTCTTGAATGCCTTGATACTTTATATTGCTTCTTCCTCATTCTAAAAATTGGTAGAGTCTCATGTCTAACAATGTGATTGTATTAAAGAAAACACTAATCTGAAAGCATATGTTTCTAAAGGGTATCTACCCAGAGTAGATTGAGTTAAAGATTGAGTTAGGCAAGTTGCAGTACATACTAGAGTAAGGGGGATTGTAAGTTTCAAAGGAGTGGGGTGAAGAGAGTTTGACAGGGAGTGCGGACCCTGAGAAAGGAGGAAAGAGGATATGTGAGGAGAGTGTGAAACTGAAAGAGAGCCAAGTGCTGTGGTGAGATGCTGTGGCCTGAGAAGAAAGATATCCTTTGAGAAATTCCCAGTGATGAGAATGGCCAAGGGTTCTAGAGAACTGGAGTGCCTGTGATTCAGTTTTACATGGCTTATCTTGACTGTTCTGTCAGCTTCTCTTTTACCTCTAAACCTTCCGTGAAAACCTGTTACAATGACACTCTGTGTTGGTGCAGAGCAGTGGTCCTCACCAGAGGCAATGAAGGCATGGAGAGAGCACCGCTGGTATGGGGAGAAGACAGCAGCCACCATTATCCAGGGGGTGATGGGGAAGCAGGCTGCAGTGTGGACTGACCACAGCTAATCAGACATCTTGGCCAGCATGCCTGATTTTCTACTACCAGAGGGATTGTGTCTCGGGACAGTTTATTTGACATCAGAGAACAAGGAGACTCAATTGCTGTAAGGCTAAAAGAATTAGGGATTTCTAGGTAGCTGACCTTTGGGTTATAGTTACAGCACATGTAAGAAAGTTGTGGAAATTCTATGAAGTAAATAAGTACTTTTGAATAAGTGGATATACAATAATATGTAAAATGTACATTAAAATGGATAGACTTATAGAATGGAGGTGGTAAAATCACATTAGATTAGAGAGATGACATAACCTTAAAAGATCACTGATGATAAAAGACTGGTCTTTATTTTCCGGATCCTTAATTTACAAAAAAAAAGGTATATTGTTTCCAGTGGGTCAGAGAAATAATGACATGGTTTTGATTCAAATTAGGGAGAAAGAGACAGAGAGATGTGTGGAAGAGGAGATAGAGAGGTTGATTATCATTATCCTAGAACTTTTCACAATTTCTAATCTAGAAATTTAAGAAACTAAATTAAATTTCCATTATATCTTACATAATAGAATTTATATAATAGGCAGGTAAAAGTCATCAAGTTTGGGATGTTACAATTCAAAACATATTTTAATGCCAACAGAAATCTTTTCAGAAAGTATATTTCCAAAGCCTAAAAAAAATATTCCTTCACACACAGCCCCAATATGTGAGAATATTTGATTCTTACTACAGAGTCACCAGTTTTACAGAGGCTAATATCACTCTAGGACCTCTATGCTAATCAGAATTTGAAAAAGCAGTGTGAATGAATATGCATGTAAAATAGTACATCCTGATTCCCAAAGCAAAAGCAACATCCCAGAAATTTGGGGGTTCAAGGATTCCAAAGTAGTTGCTAATTAACTTTGATATATTAGTCAGGATATGCTGCAGTAATAACCCCAAAGTTCTCAGTGGTGTAGCACAACATAATTTCATAATAATATGAATGAGGTATGAAGAAGACTTTCATACAAAGTCTTCAGTAGATCTGGGAGACTGGGCAGGACCACTGTTCTTCATGATGCTTAGATTTTATGGCTTCTCCCTATCAACACACACTCCATCACAAGTTGGTTTTTAAATGCATTCGGCAGCAACTTATTAATACATTGCAGTCACATGACTACACCTAACTTCAAGAAAGCATGTGCATTAAAAGAAAAGTTCATTTTGTGCTGATTTTTATATCTGGTGTGAGATAAGGGTCTAATATCATTCTTCTATTTGTGGATATCCTGTTTTCCCAGTACGATTCATTGAAGATTGTCCTTCCTCCACTGTGTGTTCTTAGCAACTTTATGCATTGTATATTTCAAAAATTGCTAAAAAAGATTTTAAATGTTTTTACCACAAAAAATAAGTATGAGTATAGACTTGTTAATTAGCCTGATTTAATCATTGTAAATTGTAAACATATAAAATTATATTGTACCCCATAAATACATAAAATTGTCAATTAAAAATAAAATTTAAAAAAGAATTGAGCAGGCCGGGCACGATGGCTCACGCCTATAATCCTATCACTCTGGGAGGCCGAGGTGGGAGGATTGCTTGAGGTCAGGAGTTCGAGACCAGCCTGAGCAAGAGCAAGACCCCGTCTCTACCAAAAATAGAAAGAAATTAGCTGGATAACTAAAAATATAGAAAAAATTAGCCAGGCATGGTGGCACATGCCTGTAGTCTCAGCTATTCGGGAGGCTGAGGCAGCAGGATTGCTTAAGCCCAGGAGTCTGAGGTTGCTGTGAGCTAGGCTGACGCCACAGCACTCTAGCCCGGGCAACAGAGTGAGACTCTGTATCAAAAAAAAAAAAAAAATTGAGCAAATGAAATGTAAAAATATAAAAATAAATTACTAAAAAAGGACAGAAATCTTGGCAAATATTAGTAATGTCTATTACAAATACATAATAGATTTTTAGATTTTACTTATATTCCTACATGAAAAACAAAATTAAAGTGTTTCCAGGTATTTTCAAGCATCAGAAGTTGTTTCCCACCTTCCTCCCACTTGTTCCTTTCTTCGGTCTAGTGTGACCAAGAAAAAAATTTAAAAATAGACTTCAAATACATTATTTATTGTAACCTAACTCACATCACTAGTGAGGGGCTAAAAGTTTTCTTTTATCTATTATAGGGCACTATTATTGACATTTTGGGTTGGATCATTCTTGGGCACTGTCCTGTGCATTGTAGAATGTGTTAGTAGCATCTCTGGCCTCTATCCACCAGATGCCGGTAGCACCCCCCCACACGCACTCCAGTTATGAAAACTAAAAGTGTCTCCAGACATTTGTTAAATGCTCCTGGTAGGGTAGGGGGATTATTCCTGGTTGAGAACCACTTTTCTATTTGTTCCCTTTGACCACCAGAGAAATTCAGGAAGGGTGCAGATGATCTAACACATCAAATGACCCAGTGTTGAGGCAGGGTGGAAATAGGGTAAAGATGAAACACTTTCTCCCAGATCTACCACTTATTTCCCCTGTGACTTTGGGCAAGTTTCTGAACCTTTCCTTATCTTACTCATACAATGGGGAGAATAATGTTACCTGGCTCACAAGCTTATTGTAAGAATTAAATGAGACACTTAATAATCCACTCTTTTCTGTTTTGGGGAAACTATTCCTATTATATACTCAGTTCCTATATATACGCAGGGAGTTTATTTCGGGACTTTCTGTTCTGTTCTATTTGTCTCTTTGCATGTTCCTATGAGAGTTCCTCACTGTGTTGAATAATTATTATTAAATCCTCTATTATCCACAGGTGACTTGTCTGGGAAACTCAGCCATTGGGAAAGAGGCTAGAAACTGAGAAATGAACAAAAAAGCCTGTAGAAGCCCTGCACTAAAGTTTATATACATCTCTCACTGTAAAGTCCCCCAAAGTTATTAAGATGGTTTATAAATTATTTCTTCCTCAGCCCCTACACCATCTTGTGCCTCACACATAGGCATAGACACCCAATAAATGATTGCTGAGGAACTACATGACCGATTTCAGATATAAGTCAAACAAGCTTCTTATTACTGGGTTTTTTCACATCACCACAGAAGTTCCAAATTAGGTAGGATAGAGACAGGGAAGACATTAATATAATCAGGACTGGTGTCAGTAGCAAGAAGTGACAGGTGACTGTCTGACATTAAAGAAGAAATTAAAGGGCAGACATTAATTAAAAAATAAAAGCCACATGCTCTGGAGAATAAGCAGCCATACACATCACAATAACCCCTTAGCTGCATAATTGACATTCCTAATAATGACTGTGACATTTTTTTAAAAAATGCTAATTTCTGTTCAGCACATTCAATTTAAAAAAAAATTCAGGGTAGTGTATAAGGCACTTGAGAAAGATTTCCATCACAGACTTATAAAATATGTGATTTGCAATGCATACACATACATACTTAAGCAGATCTCGATTTGCAACATTAGGGATTACCTAACCCAATTGTTTTCTAGATGAAGAAAGTCAGTTCCAGAAAGATGAAGTGCACTTGCCCAAGTTTAGGCACCAGAGGCAGAAATGGAATAAAAAAGCCTTAGTTTGCTGACTCTACATCAATTGCTTTTGCACTACTGCATATCTTCCCAAACATAAATGTATATTTTAAATTTACTGAAATTGTTAAATTTAATATTTTGCAACTCAATAGGGATATACTTCAACTATTTGGAATTTTCCCTAGCTGAGTTATTACTCAAATAGTCCTTATTGAGTATTTATATTGCTCAAAAAATTTAGATCTGGTGGGTGTATCAAAGGAGGGAGAAAGCATGAGGCTTGACTCAAGTGACTTAAATTTCTAGAAGGGAGGGTAAGAATTACATGTAAGAAGTCAGAGCCATGCAGAGTAGTAGGGAGTGTGATAATGAGTCTGAGTATACACGGCAACTAACTCTAGGTGCTCTGGAAGTTGAGAGGTAGGAAACAGCAATCCACGGCTAGTGGTCAAAAAAGGCACAGGGGTGGGGTAGGTCACCTGAGTTGGACCCAAAAGGCCTTGGGAAAGAAAACAATGAAGCTCCGGATATGAAGAACAACATAAGAAAACACTAGGAGGGGATGGAAGCCTGGATCATATTTTCCCAACCATTCATTCAAATAGGTTACTTAACAAATACGAGTTATTTATGAAGATTGGGGTGTTATAGAAAAAAAACAAAACAAAACTGAGCCTGCCCTGGAAAGTCCAAGTAGAAGGGATGAGAGAATAAGGAAAATGGCCCAAGTGTTCTAGAATAGCATTGTCTGGTAGAAATATAATGCATGCCATAGGTGTAATTTAAAATTTTCTAACAGTCCCATTAAAAAAGCAAAAAGCAACAGATGAAGTTTATTTTAATAATATATTATAAATAACTCAATATCCAAAATGGTATTATTTTAATGTTATCAATATACAAAATTTAGAGATATTTTAAATTCTTTTATCTTGTACTAAATCTTTGAAATCTAATGTGCATTTCACACTTAAGCATATCTCAATTTGTACACTAAATTTTTATCAGAAACACTTGATCTACATTTTAGATATTGTGAAGTTTATAACTAAAAAAGTGAATTCACATAAAGTTGTTTCAAACATACTTAAAAGTTTTCCAGTAATTGAATCAAATACCAAAAGATCATTATTTTCCATTAATATTCATATCTGCATTGACAAAACTGCTTGTTTTTAAATTTAAATGCCGATTAATTAAAAGTAATTAAAAGTTCAGTTCCCCAGGCGTACTGGACAAATTTCAAGGGTTCAACCATACGTGTGGTTAGTGGCTATGCATTAGGCAGCTCACGTCTAGAAGGTGAGTTTTAGGGGTGGAGCAGGGTTTTCTGGTGACATAAGGCCCTTAGAAGGCAGACCCAGAGTGCCTGGAGGGAGGCCGCATATGAGCTAGTACACAAAAACGGAGCCGCCCTATACTACCCAACACTCAAAGGAGAGTATCAACATAAAAACAGATTTTGAGGCAGATCAATCTGTAACAGAACAGAGAAAATGAAGACGGAAAAAAAAAACAGGGAGACCAATGGACAGTTTATTGTCATAAATATTAATAAAATGTGAAGTAATGAGGACTCAAGCTGGAGGTAGGAAGGAGAAATGGGGAGGGGGAGCCGAGGATCTGAGAGGCAGCTAGCTGGAAGAACTGGCAAGACTGAAGAAGAGATGGGATACAAAAGAGCCCCTGGCTAAAGACCTCAGAGGGGCCTGGTTTTTGTTTGCTTGGTTTTTTCGTTTGGGTTTTTGTTTCTGTGTTGGTCTATTCTCCATTATCTCTTCTATATGCATTTTACAGGGAAAATTATATAACCAAAGGAGTTCAGTTTGATGAAGATATGTTTCAAGGACACCATTGCCAAGGGCCCCCCATTCAATATCTGCCTGAACAACCAATCTATTACATAAGCAATCACAAAGTTCTGCCATTTTGAATGTCAAAATATTTCTCAAGTTCTCATCTGCCTTGCCACTACCTTGTTCGGGCCACATTTTTTACCTGGATTATTGTGACAGCTTCCTAGCACTGCCTGCTTGGTACTGTTCCACTCCAATCCATCCTCCAAATGGTATTATCTTAAAACGCAAATCAGATGATGTCACCTCCTTATTTAAAACAAGTCAGAGGCTTCCCATTGTCCTCTAAGTGAACCCCTTAACATGGTTTTTCAAGACCTTCATGATCTGGCCCCTTCTTACTGCTCCAGCCTTACATTTCACTATCCCCTATCTCCCCCACCACTCAACCAACTCACCAGCCCCTCTTTCCTAGTCCTATCGTCCTGATTGATTTTTCCCTTTGACAAACACTAATATCTCTCTCTCTCTCCTTCTTCTTTCCCCTTCTTTCTCCCTCTAGCCCTCACTTCCCAGCCTTCCCCCTTGTTTCCCATTCTGAAATGATCTATTCTTTGCTGGCACACTTCCTGCTTCTCCTTTATGTCATAGTTGAAACCTATGTCATTGAAAAAGTCTTCAGTGATCCCCCAAGACTGGGTTAGAGTCATGTCTTATATACTGCAACAACCACTGAATTAACTTTATTCTATTGTTAATATCCACCCATGTTGGTATTGCAATTGTTCACGTCATCTGTTCTTTTTTGTTTTTAAGCTAAAAGGTAAACTCATTAAGGGCAGGGACTTTATAAGAGTTTAGTTCATAGGAGGTAAAGAATAAAAATGTGTTGCATAAATGAATAAAACATAACATTTAATATCATAAGTAACTCTGACCTAATAAATGCAGAATAGAAGCAATAAATAGCCATTGTTAGGGTACAAATCCAATTAGACCTAAATTTTACCTTCTTAAAGTTTAAATCTAAAAAAGGTAACTGGGAAAGATAGATGGCAATAATCTCAGCTGTCCAGATCCTTATACAAAAATGGTATTATATTATTAACATGCATTTTACTATAGTTATAGAAGATGTTAACGTAAGCAGAAGCTGGGGAAACAGTATATAGGAACTCTCTATATTATTTTTGCAACTCTTTGGAAACAAATGTAAAATGGTCCCAAATTTTAAAGGTTTTTAAAATGCTCTCCCCTATGTATTCTCTCCCTCTTATCTTTGTAATGCCCTTCGAAAAAGGAATTTCACAAAAATGTCATGCCAAAAAGGAAGAGAATCTGAACATTTTCCAAAATAAATATTGAGAATTTCAGAAATATTCAGAGAACCTAAAATATTCTCTTCATTGCATTACTGTGTCATGAGTTCTTTATAACTTTTTCTTGCTATAAAGAGTAGATATAGAAAATTAAGATATTCTTATCATAAACAGTTTTGATTCTCAAAATTCCATAATACCTATAATGGCTAAAATACTATTTTTAGTTAAGAAACTGCCATATCAATTTAGTTGAAATATACTGTAATTATATCACAGTTCAGTAATAGGTTATGTCTCAATTATAGAAAATCCTTAAGAGATAAAGTCATGAAAAGTGAAGCCCCATTCTGAGGGTATAAGCTTGATAAAAGCCAGTTAGGCAGGGAAAAAAGTCTATTTAATTTCATGTTTTAATTATATTTTAAATTATCTGTTCAGAAAATGCTGCCCTCTAACAAATTAACCCTCGTCAAATAGTTATGACATATGACATGACATAGAACCTAAAAGAATGAGACAAAATATTTAATATAATTTATGATATATATATAACCTAGTTATTTAAACAGATGGTTATTTTGGTTCTCTTTTGGTCTGCTACAAATTCATACGAAGCTTTACTTATTGTCTGGGGAGTGCTGTTAAACTCCCTGAGCTGAGGCCAATGGGCATCAAGTGTCTAGTCATTCTAAAGACAGATGCTGACTTAGTAAGAGGTGGCCAGACTGGTTCAGTGACCACCACCTACCTCCAGCTTATTTAAGAGAAACCCAGAGAGACTTAAAAAGATGAGAAGGTGATTTCTCCGAAGTCAAAAGAGATGACAGCATATTGGTGTTTTGTTTTCTTCTTCATGGGAACATTTTCTTTACTCCCTCAAACCAGGTCAAGGGGGCAGTAAGAAAATACTTTGGGGAGATGGGAGGAATGCTTGTCAGAAAGGGAGAAGGGCATCTCACTCCGCAGCTGGTGCTTGCCAAGCTGTATGTATTCACCGGTTTGCACTCCACCACAGGTTAGAGCAAGAGGGTTCTTGGAAAGACATGACAGCAATCGAAGACCTCTAAAGAGCACCAAGACTAGTGCCAGACTGTTCTTTGGAGAGGTCTGAGAGCTGCCGCCTGACAAATGGGAGAGAAGGAAGCCTGGGAGCAACTGTACTTCCAAGACTGGTGGGCACAAGGGTTGCAGGTTTCTCTGTAGGCCAAGTAGATGCTGTGGGAGGTAGCCAACTGTGCTGATCGCCTGATCCTCCACAGATGCCACGGGGAAAATGGACAGGGGGAGCCAGCACTTTCTCTGGTGTAGCCTTTGCACGCATTATCACAGTAAGTGATTAAATGCTTGAATGTTACTTTCATTTTGGCTTGTTGTCTTTATTGGCTACTCTGACACCTGGCAGCTCAGTTAAACTCCTGACAGAAACTGGGGCCAACAGGGGTCAAGTAACTAGCCTATGCTCCTAAGTTATAGATCCCAGATTTGAACTCTGGCTGTTTTCTAAAAAGTGTTCTTTAATTTATAAGAATAATGTACATGGTTAGCAGAAAGTAATTAAACCCACAAGATGATCCAGTCCATGCGGAGTTCACAAAATGGTAAACTTTAGCATAAGACTTGCTACTCATTGCAAATAATATGCAGGGTTCTAGTATTAATTTTCTATCTGAAGCCTCCTGAACCAAGGAGTGTGGTTGAGGGAAATAACTTTCTCCTGGTTCTACAAACTAGAAAATTCCCAATAACTTTATTTCTAGATTTGCTTCCCTCTAATGACTGAAAAATGTTGCCTACCTTTTCTACCTGAACAGAATTCTCTCTTGCTAATCTGAACCATGGTGATTTTTGATTGTGAAAATGAGGATCACTATATTTGGTATTAACTTTATATCTGGGTATATTCAGTAGTTTCTAGATAGCATGTAGCCTGAAAAATGATTTTTTTTTTTTTAAGACACAGGGTCTCTCGACCCAAGAGTCACCCAGGCTACATTTGAACTCCTGGGCTCAAGTTACCCTCCTATCTCAGCCCCTGGAGTAGCTAGGAGTACAGGCACGTGACACCACACCCAGCTTGATTCTACTTTTACTGTCTGCAGATTAATATCACTATGCTAGCTAGCTTTGGGTTAATGTTTGCAGGGTATATTTTTGTCCACGCTTTTATTTTTTACTTTTCTCTATTTTACTAAAGTGTGTCTTTCACATATAGTACAGACAGATCTAAACTAAGAAATCCACAAATAAAATTGACTTTTTTCTTTTACCTGGAATGTTCAGTCTCTTTACATTTAATGTAATTACTGATATAGTTGAACTTACATCTACCATCTTACTATTTGTTTTCTATTTGGTCCATTTAGTTTATGTTCCTTCTTTTTGATTAATAAAACATTTGCTACATTTTCCTTACATTGATATTTTGTTAATAATTTTTATTAAGGTAAATTTACTAAAACTAAAATGCAGACCTTAAAGGCATATAGTTTGATAATTTTTGACAAATTTTATAAACTTAGTAAGTATACATGTACTAAGTATACACTTAGATAACCACCACCCCAATCAAGATATAGAACGTTTCTATCATTCCAGAAAGTTTCCATGCCCCTTTCCAGTTAACACCTTCTCCAAACATACATTTCATAAAATATTTACTCTATTATGGTTTTTTTCACACATCATGTTTATGAGATTAATCCATGTTATTGTTCCTTTTTATGTGAGTAGTATTCCATGGTAGGCATATAATAACACAATTTATTCTGCTATTGAGGGGCATTTAGGTCATTTTTTTCAGGGGCTATTATAAATAAATCTATCACAAACATTGGTGTACAAGTGTTTCTGTGGAGATATCTTTTGAGTAACTACTTAGGAGTGCTAAAAAAAGTCACAGAAGTTCCTATTACATTTTAGTGTTTGACTTACATATTACAAAACACATTTTTGTCTTGTTACATCATAATACAAATTATTTTTTCATTTTCCTGATACTTCTAGAACTTAGTAACTCTTAAAACACATTTGTCAGTGTTGTCATGCATTAGTTCCAAAAATAGCTTAAACTCAAGACATGACAATTGTTTTGTACAGAATTATTCATTTATATATGCACGCTATGTATCTTTTCATGTGTTCTTCATTTCCTCCTGCATTTCCATGTTTCACCCAGTATTATTTTAATATTTCTTTTAGAGAAAGCCTGCTGGAAAGGAATTCCTTTAGTCTTTGTCTGAAAATGTCTTTATCTCATCTTCATTTCTGAAGCATGTTTGCTAGATATAGAATTCTAGGCTATTTTTTATAAGCAGTTTAAAGATGTAAGTCCATTGCTTTCTGGTTTTGTTTCTGACATCAGCTGTCCATTACATTGTAGCTCCTTTGAAGACAATGTGTCTTTCATTAACCACTTTGTTTTCAATGATTTTGTTAGCTGTTTTTCAATGATGTGCACAAGTGTTGTTTCCTCTTTTTATGCTTACTTGAGGTTTTCTGAACTTGAATGTCTGGGTTGATGTCTTTCATCAGTTTTGAACAAATTCTCAGCTATTATCTTTTCAAATATTGCTTTTGCCTCATTCTCTTTCTTCTTTTTCTCTGGGATTTTAATTGCATGTATGTTCCACATGTCTATTATTTAATATATGCTGATTCTTTCCTCACTTTGTTTTCCCTCTCTGTGCTTCGGTTTATTTTATATTGACCCATATCCCAGTTCACTAACTCTGGACTCTGCTACATCCCCTCTCCTGATAAACTTATTCACTTTTAATTTCAGATATTGCATTTTTATTTTTTTTCTTTTTGAGACAGAGTCTCATTCTGTTGCCCGGGTTAGAGTGCTGTGGCATCAGTCAAGCTCACAGCAACCTCAAACTCCTGGGGTCAAGCGATCCTCCTGCCTCAGTCTCCCGGGTAGCTGGGACTATAGGCACGTGCCACCATGCCCAGCTAATTTTTTCTATTTTTAGTTGTTTTGGCTAATTTCTTTCTATTTTTAGTAAAGATGGGGGTCTTGCTCTTGCTCAGGCTTGTCTCGAGCTCCTGACCTAAAGCAATCCTCCCGTCTCAGCCTCCCAGAGTGCTAGGATTACAGGTGTGAGCCACCGCACCCAGCCCAGATATTGCATTTTTCAGTTCTGAACTTCCTCCTTGACTATTGTTTAGATTCCAATTGTTTTAAATTTCCATACTTTCATTTTTTGTCCTTTCCCTCTATTTTGATTACTTATTAGTGTTATCTGCTAACTTCATTTATCTGCCACATCTGTGGATCTACATCTATTTTTTTCTCTTATCAGCCATTCAGTCTTTCCTCTTTGCATATCTAGAAATTATTATATTGTGTGCCAGATAGTATATATATTAACAGAAGAACCATAAAAGTTCCAGATGATTTTAACTTTCACCAGAGAAGATTTCTCTTTTACTTCATTAGGCAATAACAGTGACTGGCTAATCAACTCAATCCAATTAGAAATTGTACTTGATCAGGGATATATTGCAAGTTTAGTAAGAATCTATTTCTGGTATGTTCCTGTTCCTAGATCCTGAAGCATACATATCTCTTCAGCCTAGAAAGTTAACAGAAACAGTTCTGACCTTCCAAGTTTTCAGCTTTAGGCTCCTACTCATTCAGCTCCAAAACACGGCAAATGTTATAAAAGGGAAACCAGCCAGATCATTTAAGTACAGCAGCATTGGCATCAACTGTGAGCCTGTTAGAAATGCAGTGTCAGGCCCCAGCCTAGACCTGCTGAATTACAATGTAGAGTTCAACAAGATCCCCAGGTGATACGTATGTATGTTAAAGTTTGTGAAGCACTGGCACATTACATTGTCAAAACGAAGATGCCACTGACGAAGAAAAATCTGTGAAGCTGTGCTCCCTGAAATGGTCAAGCTGATTTGCTGCTTATGTATAGCAGTGGCTCTTAACCCTGGCTGTACATCAGAATCACCTAGGGAACTTTTAAACTGATGCCAAGGTCCAAAGGCAGAACCTAGGCCAAATGGATCAGAATCTTTGGGGTGAGGCTTAAGATCAGAAAGACATTTTAAGAAACCCTTAGGTGACATGGCTGAGAAGTATTAGTGTAGAGAAGCAGTCCTTGAACTTGCGTATGCATTGGAATCACCTGGAGGGCTTGTTAAAACACAGATTACCAGGCCCCACTCCCAGTTTTTGATTTAGCAGGTTTGGGGGAGGACGAAAAAATTTGTTTCTAACAAGTTCCCAGATGTTGCTAATGTTGTTCCTTTTAGGATGACACTTTGAGAACCGCTGACAAAGAAAAAGAAAACTGACTGAACTGGAAACTCAAAAGGGTCTGTCAAAGGCAAAATAATTCATCACCTCCCACCCATTAGGATGGCCACTATCAAAAGAACAGAGAATAAGTGTTGGGGAGGATGTAGAGAAATTGGAACCCTTGTGCGCTGTTGGCAGGAATGTAAAATGGTGCAGTCATCATAAAAAACACTATAGAGTTTTCCAAAAAATTAAAAATAGAATTACCATATGATCCAGCAATCTCACTTCTGGGAACATATCCAAAAGAACTGAAGGTAGGATCTCAAAGAGATTACCTGCACACTTATGTTTATTGAAGCATTATTCACAATAGCCAAGAAGTGGAAGCAACTTAAATGTCTATGAACAGATGAATAAAGAAAATGTGGTATATACATACAATGGAATACTATGGCAGCCTTAAAGAGTTACATGCTACAGCATGAATGAACCTCAAGGACGTTATGTTAAGTTAAATAAGCCAGGTACAAAAGGACAAATACTGTATGATTCCACTCATATGAAATATCTAAAGTAGTCAAAATCATAGAAAGTAGAAAGGTGGTTGCCAAGAGCTGGTGGACGGGGGAGAGGGAATTAATGTTTAATGGGTAGACTGTTTCAGTTTTGTAAGATGAAAAAGTTCTAGAGATGTGCTGCACAACAATGTGAATATACTTAACACTACTGAACTGCATGCTAAAAAATGTTTAAGGTGGTAAATTTAATGTTACATTTTTTTTAACCACAACGAATAAAGCAAAATAATTCAGGTAATCAACTTTAAAAAGTTATTTGCTTTAATGTACATGTATGTGTTATTTTAATTTTTAGAAAAAAATTTATTTCTAAAAGGGTTTTGAATATAATTATTTTATGGGTTCACCAATATAATAAAACCAATTTTTCAATCAAGAAATACTTCAAAGTCATGATTTAAATATTTTAGAGCCTTTTTTGCTGTTCAAAGTGCTTTGGTTAGAACTTCTTTGTGTATATATTTCTCTCTGGGATTTTCTCTAAATCATGAGGTAAAAAAGCATTATCATACCACTTTAATCTCACAACTACCTCCAACATGAATATCCTTAGCTTTTATCAGATCCCCAATAAGTCCTCTTACCCCAAATTAAGAATGCTTGCTCTTAGATAGTGTCCTCACCAGGAATAGTGTCCTATAAGAGCGTTCCCATGAAACCCCAGTAAAATTTGTATTAATTACATAAAACTCTGTGCCACTGTGTCTCTCATTAAGACTTCTTGAAAACCACGAAGAGAGTCTTAAATTTATCTTTGTATCTCTAGCACCTAGATCTGCACAACAATGTATTCAGTGAAACCTCAATAGACACATGGCTGAATGAAAGATCTCCATATCCCCTTTCACTTCATACACCATTGATATTTTGTAAGAAATGAAATGTTTTCTATAGACATATCATTTGGAAAGATTAGAACAGGCACAGGGTACAAATAGAAAACATAATTCTACCTCCCTTTCTTCTCAAATGATGTAGTACTCATCCAGAGTAAAGACGTAAATTTTCCAGACTAGACAGCTCACATCTTTGCCTGAAATTCCAAACCCTCTACTGTGGTGATTGCCAGCCATCAACAAAAAGTTCAGAGACTCTCAAGACCTAAACATGTCTCAAAAAGCAGCTACTTTAGGGCTAGAAAACTGACAATTTTCATTTTTAAAAAATCCCCAAAATATGAACTAGCAATGGTAGTGAAATAATTCTGGAGAGTGATATTAGTTCTAACAAAGACAACTGAGAGGAAATAGGGAAGAGACACACAGGTATTTAGACATAGTTGGAGGGAAGTAGTCAAGAGATAAAAAACTCAGCTGGGGCCACCAACCAACTCTAAGAACATGCCCATTATAGGATTTAGGATGACATAACCTACATTTTCCCTGATGTTTCAATTATATTAGCAGATTTATACTTTTATGGAATTGTGTATTTCTTATACCCCCCCTTTTAACAATAAATGCATCTTGTTAATATAAAACTGTCAGGATATAGCAGTGCTTTATTACAAACTAACTTTATAAGCAGAATAGCATAGTGGTGAAAGAGCAAAGGTTCTACAGCTAGACTGGAGGATTTGAATCTTGGCTCTGTTCCTTATTAGCTATGTGTCCTTGGATATATTATTTAACCTGTCTGGGTCTCAGCTTCTTTATCTGTAAACAAGAGTTAGTTAATAGTGTACATCTTAGAGCAGCATTGCCCAATAGAACTTTCTATGACTACGGAAATGGTTCTACTCTATACTGACCAAATGGTAGCCACTAGCCCCATATGGCTATTAAGCACTTGATATGTGGCTAGAGCAACTAAGGAACTAAATTTGTAACTTTATTCTATTTTAACTGATTTAAATGTAAATTAAATACATGACTAGTGGTTACTATCCTGAGAAGCACAGTTTCATAGGGTTGAAAAGATATATGAGCTAATGGGCATGTAGATCAATGTCTGGCACACTATAATTAATAAATGTTCACTATTGAAATTACTTAGCATGCCACATCATTAAAAAATCGGTATGCAAGTGTGGGTTATAGTTTTCTTCAACACTTTTTCTAAATATTGTGGATAATTCTTTTTTTTACTTTTTTTTTTGATGTGGATTCTTTTAATGTTAATCAGAGGTGATTCATTTGTAGCAGCTTTTATAGATGTAGTATCTTTTTTGGAAGAAATCAACACAGCTCTTGGCACCTAATATAGAAAATGCTTCACCCCTGCTTTCCACTCTGCTTTATTATTATTATTATTATTATTATTATTCCAAGGTATTGTGAGGGTACAAACATTCTAGTTACACTTTATGTCTTTGCCTCACCCAAATGCAGGTTAAAGGCGTGCCCTTCCATTCCTTTAGTGCTCCCCGTGTCCTTTAGTTGTAGATTCGCCCCCCATCTCCCTAATCCCTGGAGAGTATTTCTGCCATGTGATCACCCTAGTGTTGATCAGTTAGTACCAATTTGATGGCGAGTACAAATGGATCCCGTTCTTCTGCTCTTGTGG
>CAUYSK010094362.1:0-16244 GCA_963575035.1 Avahi laniger | reverse complement strand
AGTGGTTAATTCTTTGCTCACTGCATCATTGCACTCCTGAGCTCCAGCGATCCTCCTGCCTCATCCTACCAAGTAGATAGTACTACAGGAACACACGATCATGCCCAGCTAATTCTTTTTTTTAATTTTTTTTTTTTTTTTTTTTTTTTGAGACAGAGTCTCGCTTTGTTGCCCAGGCTAGAGTGAGTGCCGTGGCGTCATCCTAGCTCACAGCAACTTCAAACTCCTGGGCTCAAGCGATCCTTCTGCCTCAGCCTCCCGAGTAGCTGGGACTACAGGCATGCGCCACCATGCCCGGCTAATTTTTTCTCTATACATATATTTTTAGCTGTCCAGATCATTTCTTTCTATTTTTTAGTAAAGACAGGGTCTCACTGTTGCTCAGGCTGGTCTCGAACTCCTGACCTTGAGCGATCTGCCTGCCTCGGCCTCCCAGAGTGCTAGGATTACAGGCGTGAGCCACCGCACCCGGCCATGTTTTTAATTTTTTTAATAGAGATGGGGGTCTCTGTATGTTGCCCAGGCTGGTCTTGAACTCCTGGCCTCAAGTGATCCTCCCACCTTGGCCTCCCAAAGTGCTAGGATTACAAGAATGAGTCAGCACACCCGGCTGATTATCTTTTAAAAAACTATTTCCTTCCTGCCCACCACCCTATTGCTAAGCTAGCACCCCTACAACAAAGGAGCAGGTGTGGGCAACAGCCAAGAGATGGACTTTGTAAGGGGGAGAGTTAGGGCCCCTGGAGACATCTGTTGGGAGAGTTTGAAGAGTCAGGAGGGAGCACAGGACATCAAACCCTGCAGGCCTCTGAGTGTGAAACTCAGAGAAGGCAATGATCTGCTAAGGGGGTTGGCAGATGCTCTGCGTGGGACTCCCCCTTTGCTATTTTACTGGCTGCTTTGTGTGGTAATAAAGGGGGCAGAAGACAGCCTCCCTGTCTCCAGGCAGGAGATCTTCATTTCCCAGCATGGAGCTGAGATGGGTATTACTGGGCACAGGAACCTGGTGTTTTGGGCTTAGGATCGTGGATGTAGGGCCCTAACTTCTAGAGTAATGCTGATTACATTTTTGTCCTTGGGATCCTCATATTTCAAAGGGCTCAGACGCCAGGAGCATCTTAGTTTGCTAGGCAAAGACCCAGCCATACACTGGGAGAGAAGGAGCCAGTGGGGCTCTGAGGGAACTCGGGCAAGGCCAGGACAGGGAATTTGACCCAGGTTATGAAGTGAGCCAGAGCACACTTACGGTTTTGCCACCTTTGCCAATCACCCGGCCAGCAGTGGAAGAGGGCACTCTGATATGGGCTTCCAGCTTCACTTCTTCTTTGGGGTTAAAGAAGTTTTCTTCTTTCAGTTTTCCAAAGATCCGTCCCTGGGCCTGAGAGAGCGAGACATGACTGGTGACTCTCAGAGTGAGCTGCCAGCCAACCCACTTCGCCAGTGCTGCTAAGGGAACTGAGAGTCCAGGCAACTAGACACCCCCCTTGCCAAGCTCCCCAGGGCCAGGTACCAGCCTCAGCTCTTGCAGACCTGGCGCCACTCCTGCCATGTAGAACAACCACACTTTGAAAAATGTGCATGGGCACTCTAGCGTTTTCATGGTTTGTACCATGGTTGTACCATGGCTTGTATCTCCAGGAGGCTTTCTCTATATTGGGCTTAGGGAGTCAGATGAGGGGATAGAACTCTATGTCTAATTTCCATATCCCTAGCACCTGTAGATGTTTGCTTGGCTGACTGAATTTGTTCGGGGAATTCTTAACTCCTACCACGAAATAATAGGTTCAGAGCACTGGTTATTAAAGGATGAAGGTGAAGGTGATGGTGATGAGATTTGATGAGCCTGATCTTGCTCTTTGATGTCTGCATTCAAAGCCAGATTAACCACTGTTCTTTTTTAACTTAAAAAAATTGAGATATAATTCATATAATCTAAAATTCATCATTTTACAGTATACACTTCAGTGGTCACTATGTTGTACAACCACCACTACTATCTACCCAGAACATTTCCATCCCATTCCCCAAAATAGAAACCTGGTACCTATTAGCAGTTAGTTCCAATTCTTTCCTACCCCTATTGCTTGGCAATCACTAATCTACTTTCTATTTCTATGGATTTGTCTATTCTGAACGCTTCATATAAATGGAATTGTATCATATGTGGTCTTTTGTGCCTGACTTTTCTTACTTAGCATAATGCTTTCTGGGTTCCTCCAGGTGTAGCATGCATCAGTACTTCATTCCTTTTTATGGCTGAATAATATTCTATTGTATGGATATGCCACATTTTGTTTGTCTACTCATGAGATGAAGGGCTATTGTTTTTGAATGGTTCCACGTGTGTTGATTTTTTTTAAAAGAAATTATTTTATTTTACATGCTGTGGAAGACAGAGAACTTTCAAATAAATGAGAATGAAAAACAAAATCGAAGAACAGTCATTCAGAGACCTTGCCATGAAAGTAGGAAAGCTTTTGCATAAGAGTATCAAGTCTAGGCACTAAAAATATAAAGCTGTTCTACTACCACTGATAGAATATTCCCATTATCTTAATATTCCCTTAATTTTTTAGCATTTTTTTTAATCCAAAAAATATTTGAATCCGTGGAGGGCCTACACGGGATAGTGTGCTCTATGCACAAAAGGGGTGACATCTAGGGCTTACTCTCAATCCAACTGCAATTCCATCCTCCAGTCACTAGGAAGAGCAATATTTTATAAGATTTCTGCCTGTTGGAATTTTGAGCCAAAGGTGAACTGGCTGACATCACAATCCCCTTCTGTAGTTCTCGTACGATTAAATCCTCTGGTACCTTAGGGCCTATAAAAATTTCACTGAAGTCAAATACAGTGACTGCTGCGAGAACCGTCATATAAAAGTATACTGTTTTTAAAAATTGCTGTCATGTAAGGAAAAAAAGCAATACAAATATTTTATACTATTTTATTTAGGCCCCAGATAATCAGAAAACAGTCATCAAAAGATAACCTATGCTGGCTGATCGTGGTGGCTCACGCCTGTAACCCCAGCATTTTGGGAAGCCCAGGCAGGAGGATCACTTGAGATCTGGAGCTTGACCCACTCTCTACAAAAACAAACAAACCACTAATTAGCCAGTGGAGACACATGGGCGCCTGTAGTCCGAGGTATTCCGGAAGCTGAGGCACCAGGCACCAGGATTGCTTGAGCCCAGGAGTTTGAGGTTGCAGTGAGCTACGATGATGCCACTGTCCTCCAGCCCAGGCAACAGAGCAAGATCCCCCCCTCTCAAAAAAAATGAATAAATAAAAAATAATAGGCTTAACTTCATTTCTTCAGGTTTCACGAGAAAAGTTTTTCAAGAGATATTCCTTCAGTTGGCAAAAATGCATTAAAGGAGCTTACTGCTATAAGACAGATGCCCCATTTTGTAAACAGTTTCAAATAAGATTCCAAATACATTGTGGAAATATACAGAGCGTCACACAGCTCAACAATCCATAGCCTTCCATTTTCCACCCACTGCACGCCTCTCTCTGTGAATTTGACCCACCATCAAAACTCACAGGTGTGCTCACTGCACAGGAGCAGCAAGTAAATGATCTGCCAAAATTCAAAATTCAACCTTGAAGTGTGTTTTCAGAGTCTACTTCTTTAGTAGTAAGTTTAACCGGTATTTAGCTTCCTCCAAACGCCCCTAAAGCACATACACCGATCAGCCCCCCGCAGGAAAGTCCCCCACACCTGGTTCCCACGCTCCTTGAGGCTGCCCGCATGTGTTGATTTTATCTCTCAGCTGAATTTTAAATATTTTTAATGATAAAGATTTCACTTTTATAAATAAATGTGTCTCTTTTAGAAAACTCAGGTTATAATTTTCATAGGGGAGTAAAAAGAAACAAAAATAAAACAAAGTAAAACAACACACCTTACCAAAGAACTTCCAACAAAACATGCTATTTCTCCCTTTATCCCCGAATGCCCCATAACTTGAAGAACAGGAGTGACTAAGAGTCTGAGACATCCATCCTCAAAACCATGGCAAAGGGATGGGATCAGAGATATGCCAGAGGAGGTGCCACCTGAAGTGGGTACCGACAGATGATCCACTTTCCCAGGGAGAGAAGGGAAAGAGGGCTTCCCAGCAGGGGGCAAATGCACAGAAGGAAAAGCCCAGAGGCTGGGGAGACAGGGCGAGTCTGAGACCAGTGAGCAGCAGCAGGAAGAGAAATGGAGGTTGGGCATCCCAACAAGAGCCTTGGACGTGCCTCTGTGACCAGAGCCTGTACTGGGCACAGGGCAGCCACTGAATGGCCCCTGGCACTGACCTTGAACTGGGCTTCAGGTGGCCCGGTGATGATGACCATCCTTTCGCTGACGTCTGGGCCTTCTGCTGGGGCAATCTGTGGTTCAGAAGGAAAGAGGAAGATGCTTGCCGATGCTTGGCTGCGTCCCCCACGTCCCTCTCTCTTGTCTGAGTGGACGGCACACGCATGAGCAAGAGATTGTAGGGCTTGCTTCGGCCTTCGCACCTGGGGCTCTCACACCACGCTGCCTCCGCCCTGGGTCTCAGGAAGTCACGGCCATAAGGCCCAGTATCAAATATGCGAGTCTGCCTGCCCAGAGAGGGTCAAAGCAGGTCAGTAGTTACTGCCAGTCACTGCCCCAAGCACCAGCCGGCCTCCTTTCACCAAGACAAGTCTCAGAAAATAAGCAGGGAGTCAATAGCTCTAGGAAAGAGAGGCACAGGCTCCGCCAACCTGCCGAGGGCCCAGAGGGAAGAAAAGGCTTGTCCACATGGGTGTCTAATTGGAGTCTAGTTTGCAGGAAGGTAACCCTGGCTCTAACTCTCAGCTCGGATGGGCAGTTGGCGACGAGCGACACTGAGTTAGAGCGGGAGTGGCTAGGACCACCTCCTCCACAGCAAATGGGCCATAAGTACGACAGCACCAGAGCAGGAGTGTGAGCCCTTTGGTTCCAGTCCTGGCTCTGCACATCCCTCCCCTCCCTGGGCCTCCCACCCTCTCGTCTGTGAAGCTCTAAACCTCCTTCTCACTCACTTTCCATGTGAGTTCTTTCATAACATAACTCAAACGATGGTCTGAGCAAACACTTTTGTCAGGGAGGTCCTTATTACGTATTTGTTTCTGCATGCCCTGCCCTATTCCCAAAAATTTCAAGGTGGCTTTAAAAACAAATACAAAATTAAAACTTAATTAGCAAATTGTGGCAAAATTAGACTTAATTAAAAGTAAACTGACTTAAAAAACACCAGGTGGGCCACACTCTGTTCTAAGCTTTCTAAGAATACAAAAAAGAAAACATGATCAATTCCAGGGTCACAGTGTTCTAAGGCAAAACAAAACCAGTGGCTCAGGGGAGGCGCCATTCTGTTTAGAATGAGATGGTATCGGTCACCAGTGTTGCATTTATGCATGTGTGGTCTCTGGGTCACTCAGACTTAGTCCTGGGCTCCTCCAGGAAGACCTCTCCCCCTCCACTGGGTTTAATTTTGTCTTCTCTCAGTATGTGCCGTAAGCCACATTCCATCCATGGGCCTCAGGGTCCAGTGTTACTGTCCCAGCATTATTGTGAATATGCGGCCAAGGCTGGCTCCGACCCCTGTCCTGCTCTGGAAGGGCAGACTCCTCCTCAAGATCAGTGAGGAATCCTCTGGCTTGACTGCTTACTTAGTGGCCCGGGATGAATGTGAGACACAAGTGACCAGCAACTGTGCTTCTTGGGGGATGTCCCCTTGCTGCGGGCAGCCATTTCTTAGCAGTGGCCTCAGCCAAAAAACACAGAGCTCAGTGTGTCCAGGGGACTGGCAGGTCACACACACCGGCTGGCCCTTGAGATGCTGGCAGGAACCCCTGCCTCTACTTTGAGATCCACAGCTGGTGTGAAACGTGGTCCTTATGTCAAGGAGTTATAATAATAAAGAGAGAGCAGACCACGGGCATGATGGTTCCCAGCTCTCACCACCACCCAAACCGAGAAGGGCGAAAGGCTGATTCACAATGCACATTTACCAAATCAGTTCTGCCGTTCTTGTCCACTTCCTAGTGACTTGTGGCTACTTTGCTCAGATTCTGAAAAGAAACCTCTGACTGCTCTACTGTCCGGCATTTACCAGCCTAGACAGAAGTCTCAGAGCTACTTATGTACTCTTGTAGTTCTGGGATGGCATTCCACAGGCACGCTTCCTCTGGAGGGGCAGGAACGAGGACCCCATTTTATGACTGAAGCAAATGAGACCGAGAGGCGAGATGAGTACCCAGATCGCAGGGTAAGCAGAGTTTAGAGTGAGGATCCATGATTGAGTGTCCCTGGCGGACACTGGACTGAATTTTGGGTAGCATTCAGAAGCCTGCTGACCGGAAGTTCTGCAGGAAAGGCAGGCAACGAGAACTCAACTCTCACCTGTAACCAAAGCATCTCTTGTGGTGCGTCTCCCAGGTCTCAGCTCAGCCCACCCCCTGCCAGCACTCTGCTCCCACAGATGAGTTCAAAGCTCTCTCCCTGTCCCAGCAGCACCAAATGTGCCCCTAGCTGTGGCCCCTGAAGACTGGCACTGCAGAAACTGGGGGACAGGAGGTGTGGCTCTCTGGAGCTAGTGAGATCATCCACCTTGCTTTAGAGACGGGTCCTTTTTCAGAGACCTGGTGAGATAAAGGGAATCTAGCAAAAACCAGATTGACTTTAAAAATTAGGAAATACCTTTCACAAATACTAGGCTTTCCTGGTTTTCTTTCCTTTTCTTTAATGCTATGGAGAGAGGTAGGAACTGGGGAAGAAGACTATTGGAGAAGAAGGTTGTTGGTCCAGCATACAAAACACCATTTGGGGGCCAGGTGCAGTGGCTCATGCCTGTAATCCCAGCACACTTTGGGAGGCTGAGGTGGGAGGATCACTTGAGGCCAGGAGTTTGAGACCAGCCCAGGCAACACAGCGAGACTCTGTGTCTACAAAAAATTAAAAAATTAGCTTGGCACTGTGGCATGTACCTGTAGTCCCAGATACTTGGGAGGCTGAGGCAGGAGGATTGCCTGACCCCAGGAGTTCAAGGCTGCATGCGTGTGCTATGATCAGGCCACTGTACTCCCGCCAGGGTGACAGAGTGAGACCCATTCTGTTCTCCTGGAACAGCCCTGCTATGTCTGCCCCCCACAGAAGCCATGTGCAAAGTGACACGTAAACATTCAACCTTGCTGGGACACAGGACTGTGGGAATGCTGTCGGAGAAGCCCAAGGGATTAATACCTCTCTGTCTCTTGCTCTCTTCTTATTTTCCCAAAGGCCCTGCTGGGAATGATTCTGGCACAGCAGTCAGGTGCTGCGGTGGAAAACACATTAGACCAGAAGTAGGATAACCTGGGCAAATCTTGGCTCTCTCAGTCTTTAGCTTTGAGGCCTTGGACAAGTCAATGAAACTCTCTGGGCTCTGGATCCTCAGACAATAGTAAATGAAGAGTTCCGGCTGCAGTTCCAGCTGCGGTTAGCCCCAGGAGGCGCTCAGTATCCTAGAGGTCAGCTGAATTTCTATCTAAGAGCCAGCCCTGCCACTCACGTGCCTGCACTCTGAGCCTCTGTCTCCTCAGCTGAATGACGGGGGGATTTGATGAGATGATTCCTCAAGTGCCTTTTAGTTAAAATGGTCTTACTCCATCTCCTGCATGGCCTCTCAGATGGCAGGACTGGATACTGGGAGAGGCCCTCGGGCTACAGCCAGCCCAGTGCTCTCCACACTGTACTCGTCCCACCCGTGGGGCGGGGCCACACCTGCCTGGGCCAGGGTCTCATCTGCTGGCTGCAAAGGCCCCCACGCGCCCCTCCACTGCCGCCTTGGGGCTCTCAGCCTGTCTGCCCATCCCACAGGTGAGATAAATGAGGCCAGAGGGGGAAAACGATTCACCAAAATAAAATTTGTTCATTTTATTGCAATGCTTGTCCTGTACTGCTCAGAATGTTTTGTTTTTCCCCAAGCACACTTGCTGTGGGAGAAATTCCAGCTCTTCCTGGGGAGAAAGTGTAAGCATTCTTTCTCTCCAAGTCATGAGACTTTCTGTTCGGAATTCCGGGTTGTCCCATGGCAGCAAATTATTTTGCGTAACAACGGAAACTCTGTTTCCGAAAGTGTTTCATGAGGCTTGGGACGTGCTCAGCATTCTGCCTGTGAGTCAGAGCTGATAGCTGGGCTTGGAGCAGGACCAGGGTCGAATAATCCTTTCCTTTCAGCTTCTCTGACGATTCTCCACATTGTGCTCCACAAGCAGGATGTGGGGCTGTCACTACAGCCGCATCTGCACTCACAACCGTTTCCGTAAGTCAAGGGGCCTTCCTTCCTGAGCCTCTCTGCTCAGGCCCAGGGCTTCTTATCAGGCCACAGCATCAGCTTTTGTTTATCTATGATTTTATCATTGCTTTTCAAAGAGTTTTTTATTTAAATTATTTTCTTAAAGTTTAAGGATTTTTGAAATGGAAACTAATGTACTAAGCATAAATTATCACTCCACTCAAGTCCATTCCCGTAGCCTGGGAAATATCCTCGACCTTTCTTTGCTTTATGTTCTTGTGATGTGGAGGACAACGATAATCCAAAGAGGACCACACTGGGTTGTTACTAATATTTTTTTCTTTTTTTTTCTGAGACAGGGTCTCGCTCTGTTAGCTGGGCTAGAGTGCAGTGGTGCCATTACAGCTCACTGCAGCCTCAAATTCCTGGGCTCAAGTGATCCTCCCGCCTCAGCCTCCCGAGTAGCTGGGACTACAGGTGCACACACCACCACACCTGGCTAATTTTTCTATTTTTTGCAGAGATGGGGTCTTGCTCTTGCTCAGTCTGGTCTTCAAACTCCTGAGCTCAAGTGATCCTCCTGCCTCAGCCTCCCAGAGTGCTAGGATTACAGGCATGACTGGCCTTTTTGATAATTCAGTTGTTAGTTGAACAGAAAGGGAATAAGAGATGGAAATATGAGAGCGGTTGGGGATAGTCCTGGAGGCAAATTTCCTAGATCCTGTGGGATTTTGTCTCTGGATGGTGTAAGAGCTGCCCAGGACTGAGAGAAGAAGGAACAAGGACGTGGGGTGGGGTGTGGTAAAGGGCTGCCGGTAGCTGGTGGGGCAGCCTTACCTTGATGGAGGCTCCAGCGAATCTTGCCAACTGTTTGATGTGCGCCCCTTTCTTCCCGATGATGGCACCCACAGCCTGGGTCGGGATGAAGAGATTCACAATCTCCTGCTCTGGATACTGGGAGGGCAAGACAAGGAGACATCATTCCAACTGGGGCTTCTCCTTCAGGCCCTCAACAGTGACCAAGCACCTACCACAAGCCCCAAGGTGGGAAAGCCCCATCACATAAAGAAAGTGCCAAAATGGTGCATGGGATTCTCCGGGGGCCTAGCACTCTGCAGGGGTAAAGCTTGAGGAATGCACCTGAACACAGGCAGTGCTGCATGACAAAGTGCAAACTCCTCTGAGCATCAGAATTTGTTGGATTCAAAAAGCTGTCTGTTCACGGGTTTTCTGTCACATACAAATCTGATATGTACTTCTCCTGTGTCTTCATCCCAAAAATCAAAGTTATTAAACACATCTGGCCTGAGGACAGGGTCCTGAGGCTCTTTGTTAGAGGAAATGGAAAGCTGCCCTGCCCACCGTGTAGCCAGGAGTAGCATTTTCACAAAGCAACTGAACCTGCCCTGACTGGGCAACAGGGGCGAGTCACCCCTCCAGGGCTGTTGTAAGGAGAGGGAGGGGCTCCCAGGCGAGGCTGCCAGGGGTCCCTGCTACAGGGGGTCTATGGGACTGACGTGACCCCATCTGCTAGTCTTTGTTCAAAGGTCTTTGGAAACTCCGTTCTTTAGCTCAGTACCACCTCCTAACGTGACCTCGACTGCTCACTGGCACGGGTTTCCCGCAGCTCGTGTGATGTGTGGGCGTCAGCAGGACTGTTCAACAGGAACAGCACCCGCCCTTTGAAGCAGCTCCCGTAGACCCGAGTGCTGGGTGGTTTGTGTGCTTATGCTCTGAGATGTGACATGCCCGGGACAACCCAGAACATTCACTGGTCAGTCCCTCAAGCACCAGGTTGGGCTAGCCACAGGAGAGAGAAAAGTGGCAGATGGGCTGAACTGAGCGACACTTACAGAGTGATGATGTGGAAATGGGCTGAACTGGTGATGGGGGTACAGGCTGGAGAAGTATCCGGAGTGGGTCTGCAGCATGAGAGAAACAGTGAGTGAGCGCGTGCTCTCAGGGCCAGTCACCATACTCATGAAGGAGAGATTTCCCACATGCAGCAGAGGTTCTCTGCACCATCAGCTGACTCTCCTGCCCTGTCTACACACCTGTCCCTTCGTGTCTCAGATTCTGCTCCACGGCTCCCCATCGGGCCATTCACCAAGGTGGCACCTACTGCAGGGCTCTCTGGGCTGACTGTTTCTCTGTTTCTAAGCTGAGCCATGCTCCGGGCTCCCCAGGAACTTACCATGGGCGCGACACACCCGCCCACACATACTCTCTTTTAACCTGTCCTCAGGTACAGGGGCAGAGCCGGCGGCTTCTATCTTTCTGGGCAATTACAAGTCGTAGATGAAAAGGAACAGAGAGTGCTGGGACAACACGCAGGAGCTATTCAGAACAAGCAAAGGTGCTCCTGAGGAGATAGTTCAGTCAGCTCCATCGGAAAATTTCAGAAGGAATGGAAAAATTTAAAAAGAGACTGAGAGGCAAGAGAAAGAAAATGAATGAGTATATTGTGTGTGAGTGTGGGGAAGGGGAAGCAGGGAACAGGAGAACAGATGTGAATATGAGAAAATAGAGTTATTAGGAAAATCAAAATTTAAAAACTAGCTGCTTTTTATTAAATACCTATTGAGTACTAGGTACTATCAAAGATACTTTATTTGTAAACTCTTTTAATCCTCATAATAGTCCTGTAAGACAGGAATATGGCTGATTTTATATATTCTTATGAGCAGGACATTGGCCAGAGCTGGCAAAGTCTAGTTTAAATGTGCTTTATAAGAGGCCAAGTAAACACCTTCATAACTGTGACAGGAAGGGACGCAGACAGCTCTGGGCACCATAGAACCCATCTCTGCAGGCCCAACCTGCAAGATAGCTCCCTCAGGAAGACGGTTCCCACAGTGGTCAGACATGGACGAGGCTTGGAGTTAGAGGACCTGGCTTTCCACTGAGGGCCCCTGAGCAAATCTCACGGTGACATGCACGTCCTCGGTCTCCTGAATCTCCAGCTGGACTCAGCTGCACATTATGACTTCACTTTATGATTCGTTAGGGACAAAATGAAACTGTTCCCCTTTTTGAGCTTGGAGAGAGAAGTCAGAGATGTGAACACCATCAGGGGTTGTCCAGGGGTGCTCTAGGTACCAGCTGCACCTGCAGGGACAGAGCTCTGCTTATCCACGGGAATCACAGCTCCAGTGCAAGCCTCGCTTGGACTTGGAAAGAGGCTGCAGTGACATCTTATGCCCACAAGTGGGTGCTGTGAGATCAGCAGTCTTCTTGCAACCTCAAGTTTTGAAGGAAGGTGGGTGAAGAGGTTTGTTTCTCTTGGCCCTGCCTTTCTTGAGGACTTCCTGGAAAGAACATCAGCTCCAGACCCTCCTCTGTGCAGGACTCTGTCCTGGGCCATGGATGGTGAAGGGAGAATTCCCGTAATTTTTCTGCTCAGAGAAAGCTCTACCCTGGGGAGAGGGAGATCCTGCCCTCTCTCCTGGAGAGCCATTCCTTCAGCCCTCAGAACAGATATCATTCTTTTGAATTGTGATTTGCCTTTTCCTTACAAAACTCATGTGAGGCCAAAAATAGACAAGCCACCGTGTGGCTCCTATTCTGGGTTCAAATACTTGTAATATAAACACTGTATCAAATTTAGACTTACCACTTGGGGTAAGGGAGAGATTTTTTAATTAGCTGTAAAAGGATAAAAAGGACAAATTCCCTTTTTATTCATGAGTCACAGTTGGAAATTTGTCATAGGGAAAGAATCCTGAACGCTGCAATCAGGAGCTCATTTCTAGCTAAGGCTCTGCCATTAGCCTTTGTGTACAAAAGCAGGTTTTTGGAGTCAGAAGATTTGAGTCTAAATTACTAGAGCTCTATAGGTTGGAATAATTTTTACCCTTTCCGAACTTCATCCACAAATGGATTCAAATAATATCTAGCTTTTATAGTACTGTTGTGAGGGTTCATTCGATTGTTCATTTACTCATTCAAAAGGTATCTGAGTACCTACTATGTGGGAGGCACTGTTCCCAGTGCTGAGGACACAGTTACTAAAACAGAAAAGGTCACAGCCACGCTGAACTTGTGTTCGATTGGGGAGGCAGATGCAGAAGATAACTTCAGAGACGTGCTGTGAACGAAACGAACAGCAGGGCGTGGGGAGGGACAGCTGTGGAGACGAGTGGTCTGGGAAGGCTCTTGGAGTCGAGTCCCACGGAGGAGAAGGAGCTCTGTGCAAGACACTGGGAGCGGACATTCTAAGCAGGGTTCTTGGAAGTCCAGGGTAGAAAAGGGGTTGGCCTGTTTGAAAAACAGGAAGGAGGCCAGTACGGTGAAAGCAAATAAGAGCACAGCAGGCTGCGGTTGGCAAGGTGGTGACAGGAGAGCACAGAGGGCCCGTGGGCCGTGGCTCAGACATGGACTGGACCCTTGGTACAGCGGATGTCCCTGAATGTGCTACGTGGTATTCAACAAGGTCATAGGAACTATGACTCTATCGCCAGGCCTTGTATGGGCTGAACTAATGAGTGTTAAATGAGTACTTATTTACAATGAAATGAGTCTTACCAGAGCACACTTTCTATTTCCCATCCCCCCAAGTTTATGTGGCATCTATAGCCTCAAAATGGAAGTGGGCTTTCAAAACTTGCTTATTTATAATGATCATAAAAAGTAACCTGGCAATGACTTGAAGAGATATTCTCTTTAATGGGAAAACAGGCTGTAGTCCTCAGACATCTGGTTTAAGGTCTCAAGGCACAGGGAAGTCAGCAGGGAATCCCGACCCCAATGTGGCCGTTGGGATCACTGTGCCAGCTCAAAAGTCCTGGCAATTTTATGAGGGATAAGCTACTTTATTTTTCAGTGTTCAGAAGCATTTTGACAGTGGGGAGGGGAACGGACGTGTTACGGCGAAGGTGCTCCTGCCAGGTGTGCCCTCACCTGCTCCCAATGGAGAGGTGGTGGGAGGGGGTCATTATTATCCACAATAATTATCTCAAATATTATCTCAAATTCTCAGTTTCAGGGACACTGGCATCTGCTTTCCCTCTAAGTTTGATTGCTAGGAGGTGGGTGGAGAAGCATGTATCAAACACACTTGCGAAAACTAAAAAGGGAGTTATAAACCGTTGTGCCTGCTTTTTCTGGGACAATTGCAGCATCTGAGCTATTCTGTGTGACCATTTGACAGGTGATTTTGGTGATAGTGTGAAGAAATCAAGGTGGGAAGAAGGAAGGGTGGGAAAGTGGTAGTGTGGAGGTAAGAGCCAGGCACACCAATTGTGTTCAAATACTTAAATAGCCCTAGTGTGATGACAGACTGACACCAGGCTGCAAAGACGGTGAGTGCTCCCTCTGGGGACCAGGACATGGGCCTGGGGAAGGGGCGAGGACTTGGCCAGAGGGGTTACGGTTGTGGACACAGCTTTCCAAGATTTTCTACCCCTAGCTTGTCAAAGTGCCTGCCCACATGGCAGCCGCTTATCCACCTCTGGGTGTTCACATAGGACAACCTTAGTTTCCGGCAGGAGCTAAAAACTAGTAACCCAGCAAGCGGTAAAGCCAGGATTCTAATACAGGTCTCTGTATCTCAAGAGCTTAACCATTATACTCAACACCATGCTCACCTGGTGAGCACATTCAGAACATTCTGAATTCACTGGTTCAGGTGGAGTCTGGGGAGCATGCTATGAAAAAGCTCCCCTAAGGATTCTAATATGCCCTCTGTTGACTTTATTTAAATATATAAATTAACAATTACAATTCCTTAGACATATATAAAGAATCAGCAGCATGAAAGAGGAGAGCAAGGCAAGCGAATGACCTCAGTGAGTTAATTCAGGAAAGAAGGGAGAGCTCCTTAAAAAATTCTGTTTTGAATTCCTAGTGAGATTCAAGAGGATAGCACTTTGATAAAACGTGAGCAGGCTGGGCATGGTGGCTCACGCCTGTAATCCTAGCACTCTGGGAGGCTGAGGCAGGTGGATCGCTCAAGGTCAGGAGTTCGAAACCAGCCTGAGCAAGAGTGAGACACCTCCCCCCATCTCTACCAAAAAATAGAAAGAAATTATTTGGACAACTAAAAAAATATATATATAGAAAAAAATTAGCCGGGCATGGTAGCGCATGCTTGTAGTCCCAGCTACTCAGGAGGCTGAGGCAGAAGGATGGCTTGAGCCCAGGAGTTTGAGGTTGCTGTGAGCTAGGCTGACGCCATGGCACTCACTCTAGCCCGGGCAAACGAGTGAGACTTTGTCTCAAAAAAAAAAAAAAAAAAAGTGAGTAGACTGCTATGAGAAAAGACCAATCAGAGAACTAGGATGATCTTGGAAACTAAAAACATGATTAGTAAAGTAACAGGATATACAAACAGTAGAACGGACACTGTTAAAAACTGCGTTGGTGCGCCACAAGATTAACTCAGGCAAAACCAAAAGACAAGAGAGGGAATTAGATAGACACGCAGAGTAGAGTAAGATTTACTATCCACAAAGTAGGAATCCAGGAGGAGAAAATGAAGTGGATGGAGGAGAAGCAATAATAAAGTTTGGGGGGGGGTGGGCAAGGGCAACATATGTAATCTAAACATCTGTACCCCCATGATATGCTGAAATAAAAAAATAAAATAGAATTAGTTTTATAAGGGAAGATTATCCTGAGTCAAAGAAAAAAAAAACTTGAATTTTCAAATCAAAGTACTCAGATTCAGATTCCTGAATTCCAAGGGTAAAGAAAAAATGTTAGAAAAGGCAAAAAAACAAACAACAACAAAAAAACCTGACAGACAAAAAAAGAAAATATATATATACAAAACAAGGAGAATCACATTGGTATCACACTTATCAGAAAAACCTAATGTTAAGAGTAATGTTTTTGGAGTTCTAAAGGAACTATGACCCTAGAATTTCTAGACACCCAGCTGAACTTTCATTCACATGTGAGGGAAAAAGAAAGCATATCAGATATAGAAAGGCTTAGAAATTATACTACTCGTGCACTATTTCCTAAAAAAGCAGTCTGAGGAAGTATTCCAGCCAAAGGACAACAACAAAAACAACAACAAACAACAAAAAACACAAATAAATAACTCAAAGATGAAATGATATGGAACACAAGAAGCCCTGTGTGGTGAGCAAAGAACCAGTATAATTTTAGTTAATTCTAAATAACTGTGGATTATGAGGTTGTATATTTAGGAAAAGTTTAATAATTTGGGTTAAAATTCCAGATTAGTTCTAGAATAATAGGATCAAAACACATTTAAGAATCTCCTACAAATAAAGAATTTGACAAACTCATAGAGAATAGTAAACAGTCCTCAAAACTTAACATCACATAAATTAAAATAATTATATAGAGAATATGAGTCACCAGTTAAAAGCTTGATTTTATAGCTGTTGACACAACTTTGAGGCCATCAGAGAATGCACACACTTCTAAATGCCCATTATTCCCCCAAATTGATCATGCACCGAGCAATGGCCACAAAAATCAGAAATGTTACATTATGTAAGTACAAAAGAATAAAGGAAACAATTGCAAGATAACAAAAACGAAACCCTTAACTACTTAGAAATTTTTAAAAATAGAAAAATTCCTAGCAAATCTTATTAAGAAAAAAAATAAAACACAAACATACAATGTTAGAAATTAAAAGAGAGAACCACAAGTTTGCAGATTTAAAGGCAACAGTCTGTTTTGTACAACTATACACCAACACATACAGAGAGAGAGATAAAATGCATACCTTTATAGGAAAATACAAATCAACAAAACCAAATTAAAAAGGTTATAATGATCTTTCTCCAAACAAAAGTTACTAGGCCCAGATGTTTCATGGATGGGTTTTATCAAATATTCAAGGCAGGCCGGGCGCGGTGGCTCACGCCTGTAATCCTAGCACTCTGGGAGGCCGAGGTGGGCGGATCGTTCTGAGCTCAGGAGTTCGAGACCAGCCTGAGCAAGAGCGAGACCCCCATCTCTACCAAAAAATAGAAAGAAATTAA
>CAUYSK010094353.1:0-60781 GCA_963575035.1 Avahi laniger | reverse complement strand
ACTGTGTTGCCCAGGCTGGAGTGCCATGGCGTCATCCTAGCTCACAGCAACCTCAAACTCCTGGGCTCAAGCGATCCTTCTGCCTCAGCCTCCCGAGTAGCTGGGACTACAGGCATGCGCCACCATGCCCAGCTAATTTTTATATATATTTTTTTAGTTGTCGAGATCATTTCTTTCTATTTTTTAGTAGAGACGGGGTCTCTGCTCTTGCTCAGGCTGGTCTCGAACTCCTGACCTTGAGCGATCCACCCGCCTCGGCCTCCCAGAGTGCTAGGATTACAGGCGTGAACCGCTGCGCCTCGCCTGTCCAGGCTTTCTTTTAACCTATTTCCTCTTCACCTCATTTGCCTTCTCTCCCATCAGAGGAAAGACACAAGTGTGATATTTTTGTTTGTGTAATCCTCTTAGGTCATCTGTTGTTTATAACTGTTTAGCATTTAAAAGGCCACTAGGGGTCAGTGGGAAAAAAATATTTTAAAGATAGATATCATCTTTTTTGCTATTTGATAATGTCATGCACTTTTACATGGAGACTCTAGCTGGAGGAGCAAAATCCTAACAAGTTTAGGAAAGGTCAGAAGATTTGTGCCATGGACTGAATATTTGTGTCCCCTCAAAATTCATGCATTGAAACCATAATCCCAATGTGCTAGTGTGTAGAGAGAGGGCCTTCAGAAGGAGGAGCTCTCATAAATGGGGTTAGTGCCCTTATAAGAAAAGAGCAGAGCGCTAGCTAGCTCTCTTTTTACCTTGTGAGGATACAACAAGAAGTTGGTAGTCTGAGACCAGAAAAGGACCCTCACCAGGACCTAATCATGCTGGCCCCCTAATCTCAAACTTCCAGCCTCCAGAAATGTGAGAAAAAAATTTCTGTTGTTTATAGGCCACCCCGTTTATTGTACTTTGTTACAGCAGCCCAAATTGACTAAGATAATCTGAATTTTAGGTTATATTGCTTGCAGGAGGTATATAATTTCTTGAAACATATAAACTGCCTATGTTATCTTTTGCTGCCTAAATTTACCTGATAAATATTTGGTTTACTTTGCTTTGCTCTGCTCAAAAATATTTTAGATATTCTCTCTACAGATGCACTGAAGGATAAAATGCTAATTATTCCCCATTTTAAATTAGTAATTGCTATTTTAGTTGTCAATAAGCATTTTATTATTATGATATTAAACAATTGGTATGAATATATTAATATAATTATTACTTGCTAAAAATATATACTGTATCTTGCTTATGAAAATACATTTAAAAAACACATGAATTGGTCATTTAACATGAAAGCATCATTCCATGTGGAATTCAGAGACTAAGTTGCCAAAAGAGGATAATATTTAATGTCATTCCCTAAAGGCTAGTAAATTTATAATTACCAAGGAGAATGAATTTTAGGATTCAAAACCACTCACTGATTGTATAGTAGACTTGAATAAAATAAAATCAATGTCCATTTAGCTAGCCATACAGCCTGGCAAAATGCATAAGAATAGTTTGGCAGCCTTGGGAAATGTGATTATTGGAAATAATTTTACTGTGTTCAATTAAACAAACCATTAATTGATTTTAAAACAAGTTATGTCTTCATTTTATTAAGTCTTTTCATACTAGCAAATTAGAAATATAACTATGCTTATCAGAATGGAGATTGACTTTAGACTGTCTTTGTGAATATGGAATTTGTTCTTTGTTTATTGGCAGCAATTACTAGGGATTTTAGACGACATTTTCTTAAGTTTTCTCCATCACCTAGGAAAGAAGTTGAACCCTAAAATTTCATTTAAAGGAGTGCCAACCCATATTAGAACATCATCTATAATGAAAAGACAAGAGCTCAGATCCACAACCATAATTCCTTGGGTAATTCAGGATAGGAAGCACTAATTTTTCTAAACTGTCAAGATAATCGAGGGGTTATGGAGTCAATTAGCCTGAATTATCCCAGTGATTCACTGTGCAATTCAAATATACGTGATAACTCTAACTTCAAACTTCATAATTTTAGGCTTATTTTGAAAAAGTGCCTTTGTCAAACTTTGAGATACGTTACTTAGAACACAGGAGTCTCTTAATGAAAACCACTGCAGCTAATTAGCATAGATTTCCCTGCTTGCTGGGATCTTAAAGAGCCTGATGATTATCCTTGGTTTCATGTATTCTACAATTGACCATTTATCCCATAGCACCTGATTTTCTCCAGTTAACAGCTGAACAGCCTGAAAAGTCTATCCTTTTACTTAAACAAAAAGCCCTCTCAGGACTCACTGGGACAAAGCCAATTGTTCATAATGCAGAGAAGTCAGGAAGGGGCCAGACTTCCAAATGAAGGATGATCCATGATATTAGTACTGAGAATTTGATATCAGAGGATCTCATGGACTCTAGGTACGGCAGCTAGCTGGCCTTGGAAGGCTGATAAGAAGTGGCATCTGGATGTCATGTCCCTACTGGTCCTCCCTACTGGCCTGCTGTTCAGAGGAGAGACGACGCCAGGGCCCGGTGAGGAAGCCTGGCAAAGGCCAAGTAGGACTCTCTTTTTCTCTTGGCGTATTGGAGCAAACTAAAAACCAGGACCAAGGCAGAAGTTCAGCTAAACAAACCAGTGACAAGGACTCAGGACCAAGGTTGAATTCTGTGGCATTGGGTAGCCACACGGAACTCTAGACTCTGCAGCTCCCTCAGACCTGCTTCTCTGCCTTCGCCATTTCAATAAACGCCACCGTCCCTTCCCCCAACCTCCTCTTTCTGGGCCCATCGCTTCCTTGCTTCCTTACCTCCCAGCTCCGAGGATCTGCTCCCTTCTCTCATGACAAAGCTTGATTAAACCATTCTCTCATGACAAAGCTTGATTAAACCATAGCAAAAGCGCTGGCAGCCTAAAAGCAGCTCTCACTTCCTTAAGGGCAAAAACATCTTAGTTCTACAAATAGAAGACCGATCTCCACACTCTGAAGGGTACTGGAAATATTTGCTTCCTGTCGTGAGGCTACAAAGATGGGGATGGGGAAAGGTACTCTTTGCCACAGACTTATTAGAATCTCCCTTCTAATACTACAAATAAAAGGGGGAAAATTCCATATTAAAACAGGCTTATTTTCATATCCAGCATACGAATATCTCCTGAAAAACATTTTTCTGAAGGAAAGTAGTATGGAATTCTCAAACAAAAGAAAAATAAGGATTTCGTTCTCACTCTTTTTTGTTTTTGTTTAGTTTTACTAAATATTTGAGCCTTCCGGCAGGGATATTAAAATGAAAATTTTATCAGTTTAGTCATCTTTTATTTTTTATTATTTTTCTTCTTTTCATGTCAGATAGGTCATGTGCCGATGTGGTAACAAGGATCGAGGGAGGCAGATGTCACGCACGCGCGTGAAGCCCCAGTCCTCGTGCTTATGAACTGCAGAAGGATCAGTCACCTCTCAGTGTATGTGAAAAATGACGTGAGGAATCAGCCTTTGCCTTACTCCTCTGGCTGATGTGAAACAAAGGAGTGTGGAGAATTTTACACCATTGTTGCCATATGTTCTCCAAATGACATCACATTCCTGATTTTCAATAACCAGATAAGCATAGACTCTTCTCGCCTGTGCCACCGAATTCCATTCCTAATTAAACACCGAAGTTTATAATCATGTGGGAACACAGAGAAACTGTTTGAGGTTAGTGAACATCCCCTTGAAAGAGCTGATGTGACTTTGCCTCCAAATGTCTCACTTCTTAGCAAGCACTGTGGGCAATTGAGCTCATTAAATAATATATTTTATTTTGGTTTGATTTTTAATGAGACTCATGAACTATCCCCCTAAACATTTTTATTAGCATATAATGTCAGCTCTTGGGGTTGATGCCATGAAGACTAAGATAGAATTTTACAAAGAGAAAGAAAATGTGGAGTCTACCTGAATAAAGATTCTTTTTAATTTTTTTTAACCCATGAAAAGCACTTTTGAGGGGATTCCACTACAGAAGCAATGGAGACATCTACCAGAAGTGAACAATGTGTCTTTGAGTGGTATAATTACAGCTGTTTTACGTTTTCCAAGTTTTTAGTTTGTTTTGCAGAGAGTATATTTAATTTTGTGTAAGTGAGAAAATAAACTATTTTTTAAAGTGATGAACAAGGACTTATAGTACTTTTCCACAATTGGATGCTTAATGAATTTTGTTATATGAATGAGTATATTTTTCAGCTTCTCTAATTTTTCTCTTAGTGCCTTCAAAAACATTAAGGACATTTATTTTAGATCAAAATAACTCTCCAGATTTCCTTTAGAAGAAGTATTCTGCTAACTCTATCTTCAACATTTGAAAACCCCTGATGAGTAAGTAAAAAACTTGATAAATTCTGTGGATGTTATATTGTACCCAAGGGATGTAGAAGGTGAATTTTCCCCTTCACATTTTTAGAACATTCTAAAAATAAACACTATTTTCATGTAGGACATAAACATAGTTTGAGTGTCATCATCTTGATTGGACTTAATATGAATTGCTGAAGTTTTCCAATCTATCTTGATGGAATAGATTAGAGAAAAGAATGCAAAAAATGTCTGTTTAAGCTATCAGATGTAAAGATAAGTAAATGTAATGAAAAGCAATGTTAAGTTACTGGAACAATTTGATTTTGATCCAGAGGTAGAAGATTTCAAAACATAGTCTGCAAGTTTAACTTAGTTGGCTGGACTGTCAGGGCTAATGAGTCCGTTGTTCCAAACTTAGATAGTCCACTTACCTTCTTTATTTTTTTAGCCAGTGACTAGGTTGCTAAACTGGTCAGACTTCCTACACAGATGTTCTGTGGTCTTAAGGAAAACCAGATAATAGGAACACAGTACCGTCATGGGAAAACAATTCAAATATAAGCTTTAATGATGGCGGGAAGAGAGTGCTTTGACATTAATACTGGGGGGCAGAGCCCGTGAAGGCTGGTGGTGGTAGTTGGTAAAATTTGCCAGAGAGGTAAATATTAATAGATGGTATGAATTCTATAAAATCAGTCAATTTATTGAGAAAACAGAACTGAAAAGATTTAAGCTTTTAATATCATGAGAAAATTGAGTGTGAATGATTGACTGAATGATTCCTTTAGCAAATATTTTTATTCTACTAAATGGATGTATATCACTGAGATATTTAGAATCCTATAGAAGAGACAAGAGACACATACAACGCATTAAATAACAGGTATATTATATGCCTTTTATAAGCCACTCAAGTTCTCTTTGTGCCATGTCTTGCTCGAATAGCTGCTATAGTAGGTTTGGACCAGCATCCTATAGGACAACTGCACTCACCTGATCCCAAAACGTTGACCTACCCCTTCCTGCAGAACTTCTCTAGTGCCATGGTGGAGGCAGCGGAACTGCACAGGCTCACGCATGTGCAATCAGGAAGTTCAGGGGAAGTATTGCCAGGAGAATCATCTTTAATCAATGGGGGATGGGAACTTACAAGTAAATATTTTCTTTTTTCATCTCTTAGGTGGATTTTCTGAGAAGCATTTCACTGGACTCATTATCAGATCCTGGTGAAACCCAGCCTCAGTTACCCATGGTGGTGGCCAATTCAATAAGGCACCTTTGTACTCCCTCCTTCTCTGTCCCGCTCCCTCAGGCTCTCAATCATGCTTCTTGGGATCACTGCCCAAATAAACTGCCAGTATGCAAGCCTATGTCTTAGCTCTTTTTTTTGAGAGACCCAATGTCAGACCAGGGCAGGGAAAAATTAATGTGATAACGAGGCCATAGCCTAAGAACAGTAATTGCAGAGAGAAATGAAGAGATGGATTTGAGAGATAGAATCGATGGAAGAATTGATAGGACTTAGTAATTAAACAATAAAGAATAACAAGAGTCATCTTTGAGGGCCAGATGATGGGTTCTATTTCAGAAGAGGCCATAACTTAATGGTAATGCCCAGTTGGGACTAAGATCAAGGAATCAAGTAAGAGTTGAAATCTCAAGGGTGAATGAATTCTCTAAAAGAAGACTTTATAAAGAGATGACCGATGGTCTATGCACTGCATTTCAGATAATGGTCAGATTTCAGGAGTCAAGAGGAAAAAGAAAAGGCAGCTACTGATCACTCAGGAAAATAGAAGACTTTAGGACTATGTGTAATGGTGGATGAGTGGGGAGAACATGCCACTTGATTCCACCATCAGGTCAGAGACCAGACTACAGAGACTGAAGATCGAAGTAGATAATAGACAAAGAGAGATGGGGGCAGCGACAGAGATGGGTCACTGTGCAGATGAATGTAAAGGGAGATAGATAGTTCATTCTTGATAAGTAACGAGCTGGCCAGGAGTGAACTGAAGGAGAGAAGTTAGAAGCTTGTAGATCCAAGTATAGCAATTTTTTTCAGGATTTAAAAAAATGGAAAAAAGCTAATGGAGAGAACCTCTATATAAAAAACCCTGAATTTATTTTATTTTCAAATAAACTTCTTTGAAATTAATCATTGATTACATAGAAAATTTGATATTTATTTCTTACTTTCACGTTGATGTAATTTTTTATACTTAAGAACACTCATTTTAAAAAAATACATACACTCATAAAGCACTTTCTCTAAGATGTTGCTCCACAGAATGGCATTATTGAAAAGTACCTCTCTTCCAGAAAATATTGGAAGAATTCCACTTGAATAAATATTGCATAACTCAGTGCCTACTTTTACATACCCATATTTGTGTTAAGCTAATCCTAGTTTCTAAAAAAAGGTTTTTGTACTGTTGAAAAGCATTTCTGAAATCCTGCCAACCCCATCTTATGATCGAAGTTTTTTTGGTATAAAACAGGTTAGAAGGGGTGAGATGCCAAGCAGGTATTTAGAGTGAGTCTGAATTTGATTTTTTATATTTGAATAAATCATGGTTTAGATAATCTGTTTCTGCAAAAATGTTTTCAATGTACAATCTGATCATTTTTTACTTTTCCACTGAATATTTTCTTTTTGGTCCTTCTCAACCATCTGCTCTAACTATAAGTGACAGTTTATCACAGTGTGCTTATATTTTAGCATACATCATCCCTCCAGGGGATGCTTGTTATCTGTTGGACTTTCACTTCGGATTAAATAGTTGCTGTATGAATGAGATTTGAGAGAGCGGCTAGCTGCCCACAGAGAATGAGTGAGCCTTGAAACTACATGCTGTTTATCCAATGACTTGTTATAAGCCTATTGTTTATCTACACGATATAACAGTGACATTCAAACTATAGTTCATTTACAGGAGGTTTTCCTTCTTGTTTCACATTCTTATGATCATGATAGTATCTGGTTTCAAGTGATAGTAACCTGCCAACGAGCTCTCTGTCTTTTCTAACTTTTACATCTTTCAGTTCTGCTTACTCAACATATTATTTTAATTTTCCTTTTGGTGTGAAACTTTATTTATTCTTAATGCACAAGAAATCCAAGTTTCTTATTGATAACAGAGATTTTTCAAAAAAGGATGAAATGAAGTTTTTTGCAATCCCACCATTCAGAGAGAACCACTGTTGACATTTTTGTTCACATGATGCCATAATTTTTTGATTGCTATATATAAAATAATTAAAAACAAAAATGGTATCATATAGTACATAACCTTCTCAAACTTGCTTTTTTAAAAATTAACATGTATCATATACATATGATACTGTCCTAATATTCCCCTACAATATCATTTATGTTGGGTGCATAACAGATGCACTAGTCCTCTGCTGTTGAATGTTTAGAGTGTTTCCAGTGCTGTGATGAATAGCTGTATAGTTAAATCTTTCCCATTTCTTTAATTAATCCTTTGGTGTTAGTTATCACTACATTATTTCTGTATTAGATAGAACTCTTATTTTCAAGCAACAGAAACCTCCTTCAGCTTGACAAAAAAAGAACATAATAGTAAAACACAGGAGTATCTTAAGGAGCATAAGGACAAGGATGGAGCTGGAAACATTCTCTCGACTCCTACATATGCTCGATCTGTTGCCCAGGCTAGAGTGCAATGGCATCACTATAGCTCACAGCAACCTCAAACTCCTGAGCTCAAGCGATCCTCCTGCCTCAGCCTCCTGAGTAGCTGGGACTACAGGGGCTGACTAATTCTTCTATTTTTAGTAGAGATGTAGCTCAAACTCCTGAGCTCAAGCAATCCTCCTGCCTCAGCCTTCCGGAATGCTAAGATTATAGGCCTGAGCCACTGCACTCGTCCTAGCTCTGTACTTCTGATTCATTCCCTTCCTCTTAACCAACAGTTTTCCAATGCTTCTTACTACATGGCCACAGACAGCTTCCAAGTTTCTACGTCATAGGTCCAGCCATTCTGAGGAAAACAGAATCAATCCCAATCCTTTCCCCTCCCCCCACCCCACTCATTGTTCCAGATTTCCTGGAATATCAGACGTTCACCTTGGCATAATCAAATGAAGCCAAGGGCTGGTGTTCCATGAATGTGAGTGCTCTTATCACCCTATAACCACGTAAATGGCAGGGAGGGGCTATTCAGAAGGAAAGGAGGAGTTGGACAAACAACCAACCTGTAAATACAATCACATTCTCACCACTCACCGCATTCATTTTTATTTGGAGCTATTTGTTGCAATAAATTGGCACTAGCAAACAATTTTTTTAAAAAGGGGGAAGTCTTTTTGGTTCATTTATTAATAAGAATAGCTTTTTATAAGAATGAGTTCATTTTATCCGATAGTGGATTGCAACTCCTTCCATGTTTTTGAGCTGAGCATCATAAGGAGGTATCATCCTCCAAAGATACTCTAGTTTGACTCAGCTGGAAAATTATCTATTGTCAAAATCATAATAAGAAAATTCCATGATGGAAAGAGATCTTAAAATTTGTCACCTGTTCTCATCTAGACTTCCTTGTATGCAAAATCACGTTTCTCACATAATGAATTTTATGGTTATTATATGAAAAGTACTTCTAGTATTTAAGAATAAGATATTAAGATTCATAGAGAAAAATCATAACCAATTTAAAAGTAAATCTAACTTTTCTATGGACTTTCATTATGCAATTAAGAATATGTTTCCACAGGAGTGTAAAATCTTCAGTCAAGCACACTGAAAACTCTTGGAGAGGGCGAGTTAACAGGATGGGAGGCCCAAGGCAAACCAGATTGTATAGAATTTTATCAGTTTTATGTTTTCTAGAAATGCCTGCAATGTTACATAAGACTGGAATCTCTACATTTTTGTCAGTTCTCCTATTCTCTACTATGTTAGTTATCAATTGCTGCATTACAAATTACCCCAAAATTTAGCAGCTTAAGACAACAAACATTTATTATCACAGAGCTTCTGATGGTCAGGAATCCAAGAGTGGCTGAGCTGGGTGGTTTTGGCTCAGGGTCTCTCATGAAGTTGTAGTTAAGCCGTCTGCCGGGGCCGTGGTCATCTGAAGGCTTCAAAGCCCACTCGCGTGGCTGTTAGCAGGAAGCTGACATGGCCCTGCATAGGAGAGGGCCTGCTCACGACAGGGCAGCTCACTTCCCCAGAGCAAATGGTCCGAGAGAGCAGAAGGAATGGAGTAGAAGCTACACTGTCTTCCAAGCCACAAAGCATTACTCCTGCCATGCCCTGTTGGTCCCACAGACCGACCCTGATATTAATATACTACGGCAGGGGGTTCCATGGGGTGTGAATGCCAGCAAGAAGGAGTCACTGGGGGCTCACCTTGGGGTCTGGCTACCACATATATCCTTCTTATACTTTAAAAATTGCCCTCTAACTTGATCTCTACTTCCATTTCTAGAACTCTAATTCATTTCTTTTTTTTCATGGTATTCATAATGATGTTACAAATCAACTGTAATTTTACAGTTCGCGCATAGAGACTACTTTCTTCAAACAAACATAGGTCAAGCGAATGTCCCTCTATATTCGGGCTATCGTGCATTCATTTAACAAATAATTATTGAGTTTGGGGCACTGTGTTTTCTTTACTATTCTACTATGTCACCCCTGTGTTGTTCTATCTCTCTCTTTTTTTAAAGAAAAAAAAAAGCTTTATTGAAATATAATTTCACATATAAAATTCACTCTTTTAAACTGTAAAGCCTCTCTTTAAACTTTTGTTTTCAAGACAAATGGCTTGACAATATCTAAAACTGGGAACTGTTCTTGTGAATCAAGATATGTGGCCATCCTAAATGTACTTAAATAAGAAGGTCTGACTTTAAGATTCCATGCACATATGTTCTTCTATCAGAGCACGCAGGGAGACACAGATGCCTTCTTTATTCTTCCTGTGACTGCTCTACACAGCTCCAGAAACATGGAGAAACACTGACCGTGAAGCAAACAGGACCAAACAATAACTTCAGTGGCCTGAAGAGCTGTTTTCTCTGGACAAGTTCTCTGATCACAGCCCTATCATTTTATCCCCAGGAATAAATAAGCCAAGCTCCAGTAGTGACTATAAAAAACTTTTTACCAAATGCTGCTGCTCCAGAAAATCAGGTTACTAATGAATAGAAATTATATCGAATTTGAATTATATTCAAATTATATTTGAATATTTCAAATTATATTTGAAATTATATTTGAAATATTGAATAACATTCAATATTTATATTTGAATGTTATTCAAAAAAAATAAAAGATGCTTTCACATCCTCTTAAAGAACAATCACATAAGCATAAAGCAAAGCATAAAGGGAAATCTACTATACATTCTTTTATTTCTCTCCTTTGGGATAATTTTTAATTATTTAAAAAATTATATAACTCGTACATGTATACTGCAAGAAATTAGAGCACAAGTATAAAAAGTTTAAGTTTAAAGGCAAAAGTACAAAAAGAATTGCAAGCGTCTCAGTCCTATGATCCAGAGGCAGCCTGTGTATAAGTTCCGATATACATCCTTTCAAAGAAATTTTTTTTAGTGTACACTTCTGTAATTTGTAGCTGATATATTGCAAGCTTTACCAGTCAGTAATTAAAAATCAGGCTTCTATTAATAGTTAAGACCCAGATTATTTCTAATTGCTGCGCAGTCTTTCTGCTCTGATCCCCAGCCGGTGTCCACTGCCTTCTTTGCTCCCTGCGCTAGCTTCCCCGGGTCCACGTTCATTGACTATCATGGCCCCCGAAGGAACCTCACTGTCACCATTGCTAAGGGTGCTTCGTGCCTGTGTGCAGGGTACCTACCATCTTGTGGTGCTTAGAAGGCTGCCAAACGTCTTGTGGGCCTCAAAGCAGCATTGCCATGTGCCATGACTCCAACGAAAACAACTCCTTCAGCTTCTCGGAGCTCAGTTCCCATGTCCTGTCAGCAAGCGTGCAAACACACACAGACACTTATCCATGAGAATAGTGACATTTTTAGGACAGTGAGATCTTATGCCAAACTTACAAAACAAAACCTTTCTCTGAAAGAGAATAATCCCTGCCATGTAGTAAGAACGCTTAGCTTGCCCGTATGGGCAGCCTCCTATGTGAATCCCTTTGTATAACACTCAAGTTTGAGGGTCACCGTCTCAGACACCTTCTATTCACAAAAGGGAGCAGCTTAATACTGCTGTCATTAAATGGCCTATTCAGGATTTTCAGATCAAAGAAAGAATCTGCCCTAAAAGTAGATCCTGTAACTGCAAAACAAACAAACAGTAAAAATTATTTCACTCCTTTGACAGTTTTGTAGGCTTTTATCTTCTCCATCCAGGTTTCAATTGGCCAAGTTTCAGTAAAGGTACAAGTTCAAGGTTCTTGTTCCTTGATTAGCAGTCTCAACTCCGCACTCCGGTTTCTCTGACGATAGGCAGGGATGGCAAAGGGGGACTTTCCATGTTCATGCTTTAGGCATATGCAGACTTGTAAGTGTTGCAATGTAAACATATGCATATACCAGTTGCAGAATTGCAAAATAAGCTGTCAACGTCACCACCAAAAAAAACAAAAGTAGAGACCCAGCCACAAGCATGTTAAAGCATTCAGAGAAAAGCTTTGGTATATCTATTTCTAATACACTGTTATAAAATTCGTCGTGGCAACGTGGTCCGCTAGAAAGATGAATCCAGGAGTCAGTGCACCTGGCTCTGTAACAACTCTGCGAAGCCTTGGACGCATCATGAAATCCCTTAGTTTTCTTTTCCACCCCATATTACACGGAATGCTGAGGCTTCTTGGAGCTTTACCATTGCAGGGCTGCAGTTCCAACCCCCAGGATGTGGCCCTTTACCAGTCCAAAGTTTGTTAGGAAACCAGCTGGCATGACCCCCTGAGCTCCGCCCCCTGCCCAGCCCCCACCCCCACCCCCCCCCCTCCCATCCGCAGTCCGTGGAAAAATTGCCTTCCATGAAGCTGGTCCCTGGTGCCAAAAAGGTTGGGGACCACTGCTGTAGGGTATATAACTTTCACTTGAATACTCTGGTTGCTCTTATTTCTCCAAATAAAACTAAATCTTCTCCAAGTTCCCTTTTACTGGGTTGGGGGAAATCCGATTTGTCATTTTCAGATTTCCCTTCCCCTGCTCCAGAGTGCTGTTACAGAGCCCCAGGGACACCGTGCGGCCCCCACGCATTGGAGGGCGCCCTCTGGTCTTCAGTTGACACTAAACACTGCTAAACGCTCCTTGTCCAATTCTGCAAGGTTTCTTGAAGGAGGTAGCTCAGCTTCCTTTTACCTTTTCTCAGCCGTGAGGACCCTTTGACAGCCCTCCGAGTTTTCTGGTTCATCGCCACCTCCCCTGTGCCAGTTATTCCTCCGTTTTCTCTTCGCCCTGCCGCTGCCTCCTCTGCGCCCGCAGCGCCCATCCTCCCTCGGCAGCAGCTGCGGTTAGGGCTGCTCACAGGCGCCGGCAGGATCCTGGAAGGCAGAAGGTAGGGAGAAGGGGGTCACCCGTGGCCTCCAGTTTCTGAGTGTCTCAGGCAGCAATAATGGTATTTGCCGCGGTAACCGTGTTGCCAAAATTACATTCCTGGTTGGGGCGACACCTCATGGGCAGATCCAGAGCTGACTGCAATGGTGTCTCCAAAACACAGTGGCAGCTACAGGCTGGTGAAGCCGAGCCCGGAGCACTGGCAGTCTCTCTTCTTTGGGTATCACCCTTCTTACTTTTCATCCTCCACCACCCCTCTTTTCTATTTTCTCCCTTCCATACTTTTGTGACCAATTCCTTGAATTAAATTTCTTCCAGTTGAAATCCTCAGCTTGGTGTTTGTTTTCCTGACTAGACCCTGGGTAACACGGCCTTCCTTCCCTCTGCCCAGCATCCCTGGGCCGCCCGGCACAAGTCTTACGGGACGTAAGATGGGACTGTAAGAGTAAGATGCTGTCCTTGCTCTTCTCAGATCCCATAGCTGGTTAGGATTCCTGTGTTTGCAAATAACAGAAACTCAAATGAGGACTCCTAAGACAAGTGGAAATTTTTTCCTAAGACAATTGTGAATCGTGGAACCTTATTGCTGGGTTATATGCAGGCCTCCAGAGCTACGGATGGGAACGCTGTAGCTAACTGTTTCAGTTAGCCAACGCTGCATAACAAACCGCCTTTAGCACCTCTTACAACAACTATTTATTATTTTTCACAAGGCTGTGGGTTGTCGGGGCAGTTCTCTCATCTGGGGTAGGCTTGAAAGATCTCAGCCGGTGGTCAGGTAGGGGCTGGCTCGTTAGGATCGTCTCAGCTGGGACACCATAGCTATGTTCCTTATCCCTCCAGCGAGCTAGCCAAGCATGTTCTCAGGGAGAGGGTGGGTCAAAGATAAAAAGCATAGTGTGCAAGGCTTTTTCTGATCTAGACTGGAAACCGGTACTCTGTCACTTTTGCCAATTCACAAGTCGAGCCCAGATTCAAGCCATGGGACTCTAGGCTCCACGTGTTGATGGGAGGAGCCACAAAGTCATGTTGTGAAGGGAGGAGAAGGCAAGTGGAGAACTGGTGCCAGTTATGCAGTCTGTCTGCCACGGTAACCCAGGGAATCCTCTGCCTTTCTGTGACAGTCTGCTTGAGTCTTCTTCCACTGCGGAGCGCTCTCTCTCTTACCTGGTCTGTGCGGTAGACAACGGCCACTGCAGTGGCTTCCTAGTTTACACTTTTAGTGTTCAAGAAGACAGCCGAGTTAAAACTGGAACCTCAACCAACTGCAGAGCCTGGAAGAGATCTCAGCGGCTCATCTTCTTTGAGTCATATGTGTAGAATGCAAGTAGGCAGGAGTTTAGAGGACACCAAATCAGGAACTTATGTTAGCAAAAATAGGAAGAATTATCTTTTTAAATTTAAAAGGTTTCTTTATTGTGTAATTTTTTGGAAGATCAGATTGTATTGAATGAATCCAGTTTAAAAGTACAAGCAAGATATTATGAAAATGTATTAAAATAGCTTCTTCTGTTTTATTTACCACACCTACATTCTTTGTGCATATTCACATAGGAAGTAACTAGAACTGAAAGCAGACAATTCCCTTATAATCTTATCAAAAATAGAAGCCAATAGTTGTAATGACTCACTTATTTCCTTCTGCTTTCAATCCTTATCTTGGGACCACAGATTGCATTACACTTGGTAAGTAATTGTACATCTTTTGTGAAGCACCTCGAAAAATTCTGGCATGATAATAAACTGACCATGTTTTAGACTTCCCAAACAAAGCTAAGTTTGTGACTGACCCTGTCTCTTCAATGTAACACTTCATATTATTTTGAGAACCTGTAGTGAGTCACTAAAAAAAATCAGAGCAAAGCACTTAAAAAATAAAATTAATTAATTTAAGTAGGAGATCTCGGAAATCTATTTGTGTCATACTTTCTGTCATTTCTAAAATATACTATTATGAACATGTCCGATAGTAAATTACAGGTAACCTGATGCTTACAAATTTTATTTTTCTTATATACCATCCTTGGCCCAATTTATTTTTTTCTCTGCATGAAGTATAATTTAGAGGTTTGAAAACTATGAATAATGTTAGCATGGGTGAGGGACCAAATGAGAGTAACCCAGGCACAACTGATTGGATTATTAATACAATGTTAAAATGTGTGGAGTGTGGCAGAAAGTGCTGGTTGTTTCCGTAAATCCATTTTCTGCTTAATCTCTATTAATAAATTCCCTGGTGTTCATCTGGGCATATGGCTGCCCCCATCAAGGCTATGTTTCTTAGCTCTTTTGCAGCTGGGTGTGGCCAAGTACTTCAGTTCTGGACAATGAGATCTAAATGGCACTTACGCATGAGTGTCTCTGGACCTTCATGGGAGAATGTGTCTTACCCCCACTTCCCACCACCTACCTGCATCTCATTCAATAAAGGGATAGCGGGAAGTGACAATAAAGTGATTATTATTAGTGATTAGTGATTATCATTAGGCATAATCAAAATAAAGAACCATGAGAGGGAACTGACCACACCTCAGTCTGTAATCAGAGTGACAGTCCTAAGCCTTCCCCAGCATTGCCGATTTCAATAGAAACAAACCCACCCTTAAAACTACAGAGCATTTGTAAACTGGTGATTGCTTATCTGTTGGAGGTTATCGCTTATTACAGACCCCACCCAATGGTCCTACCTCTATCAAAGGTGAAAAATGAGAACTGGGCCCAAATCATGGCAAGAGAGATTTGTGCTATAAGAAAAAGTTTAAGGAAGAATTTAAAGATACTAAAGATGACGATAAAAAGTAACAAGATCTAAGTTAGAGATCTTAATTTTGACTATATTTGAGGGTATGTAGTGACTATAGGGTAAACAGCAGCGTTTTGTATTCTAGTTTCTTCAGTTCTCTTTCTGATACAGTGTTGTATGAATCCCCTAAATACTGCATTTATTAAAGTTATAAAAGTACTTTTCTATGAAAAAATACAGTATCTTTTCTTATTTTTATGTCTCTGTAATGAATATTACTTTAAAAAATTATATTAGCATTCAGACATAAGTAATTCTTAGAGAAGCTCAAAAAAACACAGGCTTACATATTTATTTTTGTCATGCAAACCTGAGGTAGTCAACTAAATATATATTTAATCATATCAAAGCAACTGGTTAAGCTACAATTTTAAAGCCATTTTGCAGGTCATATATAGGACAAAGATGTCTTCATTGCACACTGCAAATATTTTGTTTATAGCATCAGGTAAGATTAGCTGTAATTATAGTTTTCTTTATCAAATTTAGAAGGCTATCAACCACAACACGCATTCATTCCACCAGTTACTTTAATCAAGTCTGAAAAACACAGAGCAAACATCACTGTACTCGGTTGTCATCCAGGCCCCAGGGGACAAATATGGCTAAGCAATGCCGAATTCTCTTGGACATGAGAAAAGAAAGAAATGTAAGAAGTGTACATTCTCTTACAGTAGCATATGCAAATTCTTCAATGTTGGCCACCTCCTTTCATTAGAAAAAAAAAAACGAAGCAAATTGATAAATTTCTGCTAATCCTCCCCTCCTCCTCCTCCTCCTACTAATCCTACTACAATAAGAGCAAAAGTGATCCCATTTTTTCTGTTATTGCTAGAAAAAGATCTTCCAGAACAACCATATTTTTTAAAATATAACTTATATCTGGGCAGCTGAATGCCAGGATTTTTCCTAAGTTTTGCAAACACATTATGTAGATACGATAACCATAGCAGCAGCATTTTTCCTGATCCGTTTCTATCTTCTCTCTAATTTTGATCATATTCTACTCACATTGAACACGAACTAGGATAAAATATAACATCATCACTGGAACATTTCTTCCAATATCTTAGCATTATAGTATTTATTCATTTTTTAAAATTATTTTCATCTTTAAAAATTATTTTCCTTGTGATGTAGTAGAAAGGAAGATGGACCAGGAATTAGAAGACCTAGATTCTTTAGGCCTTTGATTAAGGCCTTTGACCTTAATTTGTAGTGTGGTCACCCAGGGCACCCAGGGTGTTCAACTGCGCATCACTGTCTCATCTGTATCATGAAGAGAATTAGACTAAAAGATCTCCGGGATATTTTTCTCCAGATTACAATATGCTAAAGTTATAATTTAAATAAACAGTTAAAAATATTTGGGTTTTGGTATAGTTATGTAAATATCCCTAGGTTTTGTTTTTTGTTTTTGGGGGAGTTTTTTTTTTTTGCTTTAAAAACTGTAAACTTTGGAAGGAGTAGCACTTATGCGGCATTTTTAGTGGGAATTTGAAGTAGATCTTTACTGAAGTTTAAAAAAATAGTAACTGTCCATCTCATCTCTCTGAAATGAATGTTTGGATTGAGTAAGATTATTTTATACTTGATGAGAGTTCAAATATAGAACCAGTAATTACAACCCAAAGTTATACATGGCGTAAGTTAAATAATGAGCAAGTCTGCAAATTCATTACTAAAATAATATTTTTGTGGGTTTTTTGTTTGTTTGTTTTGCAAACTCTACTAGTATGTCCTCTGAATTTACCAATGCTTAAACTTTTGGAGAAGAAATTTAGCATTGTAAGGATCCTTACTTTATTTAGATTATTAGAAGCTGTAGAAATAAAACCATTCCAAGGATGATCTAGATTTCATTGTAATGCAAAGTTTGCACTTCAGCCATTTCTGTAGCTCATGGTGTTATTTTTCTTGTTTGGAAATCATTAATTTCTTTTTTCAAAACCCACTCCTCTTCTTATTTCTGTTAAGTTTCTCCTCCTCCTCCAGCTCCTCCCCACCACTCACCGCCTCTGTACCATTGATTCCTGGTGCGGCTCACTCCAACCTTTCTCCACCAGCCGCTGACCCGGCTCTGAGACATTTCAAGGAAATACAAAATCCCGGGGGCCCATGAGATCAGTGTAATCTGTGGATCCTCCACAAAATTTCTTTTGGTTGGTTTCAGCTTCAGAGCGTTTGTCCTCTGTCTTTGGTAGGTGTTGATGTTTGTGTTGCATATGTTACATCGTTGACACCAGTTTCAAATTTTTACAGATTTTCACATGGAATTTTCACATGGAATCCATCAGTTCCCCTGGATTCTTCCTTGACCTTCAAATAAAAGCAGTTACCTAAAAGCTGATCTAAAGCAGAATCGTGCATCAGACACCTTATGATTCATTAAGTTTGCATTGTGATTTTTATTGCCACTTTCCTTAATTCTCAGCTGACAGATTGATTTTACAATTCTCTAGAGAAAATGCCAAATTATTTGGAAGATATAGTACAGTTTCATCAGCTGCAGAATGAATACAGATAGGGAAAGAAGGAACTATAATTTAAAGAGCATCTGATTTACATGCAAAAGGCAAATGCTTCAGACTGACTACCTAACAGCTGTCTTCACTTTTCTGAGGGAAATCCTTGCCATGTAGTATCATAGTCTCCTGACTTTAGCTGACTGATGCGGATGTACTAACAGGTAACCTTTAGGTGACCAACGGTAGTGGAGGGCTGAAAATCGAGGGCACTGTGAGTCATGCTTAGCTTGAAATTATAAGCTGCACAATGATGAATATTCTAGAATAAACTAAAAATCTTTGTGCTGTTGAGAAATGTAGACAAGAAAGGAAAGTTAGGTAATCAGAAAACCCAAATGTCCAGACAAAACATTGTTCAAAAGCATGTCTGAGCTGACACTGATTAGCTGTTTTTGTTTCTACAATTCCCAAATGTACTTGCAAGCTATACAATTTCAATTGGTAAGTGTCATATTTTATGTGTGACATTCATAGTTTGAAACATTGCCATGATTTAATCATTTGCTCTTGGACAAAATGCTGGAGAGAAATCAAGTTTTGGGGCGTTTTCTTAAAAACCATACTGAATCCATCCATAAAGGATTCAAAATGTTAAAAAAGATGTAGCATTAACCAGATGATTTCTAGACTTGCTTTTGAAGTACATGATTACTCTTTTTGGCAAATGTAACACATTTAATTTTAAATCAGATAGATTCTTGCCATGGTACTGCTGTATTTTGCTAGTGAATGCAAATTATTTAATAACCTGTCACCAAATTCTTTAACCAATTCTTTATCTAAGACTAAAGTGCTAAATGTTCATTCTGTTGCTGGGTGGGTTTTCTCCAGCCTAACCAGAGAAATTTCATGGACAACAGACAAGTTTCTTCCAGCTTTGTAAATGCGTCAATGCGTTGGCAGTAAAACTCTTTGCTTCTATTGAATTATCCATGCTACTGTTATCCAATTAACAATTCTGCCTTATTTTGTTAGATCCATTCATTTTTATGTCACATGCAGAATTTGTAAAAAGGCCTTTATGTAATAAATGAGTGATGTTGAATTAGTTTGTCTTTAAGGCCCTTTGCAATACATAAGTTCTAAAATAAAACAGTAATATTTTCCAAAAAATAAGAAAGTGAAACTTTTGCTTGACTGCCCAAATATTAGAAGGACACTATGCGTGCCCACAACCAAATATTTTCCTTAAAACCTTCTTTAAAGCATTTGTTGGAGCTCCCCTGCTGTCATTTTATTTTGTGACTCAAAAATACTGTCTGTGTGACCATAGCCACATGGGTAGATTCTACCGCAAAGAGGAGTAGCCAGCATCTTGTTTTTTTGATTTGGTTTGGTTATTCTTTTTAAAAATTGTGCATATTTAAGGTGTACAGCATGATGTTGTGATGTACTTATCTCAATATACATATACATAATGAAATGATTACCACAGTCTAGCAAATTAACATATACATCATCTTATGCCTCATCTCTAATCTACACTCCTGGCAAATTACCAGTATACAACTCAACTATAGTTCTCATGTTGTACGTTAGATTTCTAGATTTATTCATCCTACGTAACTGCAGCTCTGTGCCTTTTGACTTATATCTTTCCATTCCCCCCTTTCCTCCCAGCCCCTGGTAACCACTTTTCTACTGTCTGTTTCTACATATTCAATTAGTTTTTTTTTAAATTGCACTTATAAACGAGATCATGTGGTATTTTTCTTTCTGTGCCTGGCTTATTTCATTAGCATAATGTTCTCTAGTTTCACTCATGTTGCCGTAAATGGCAGAATCTTCTTTTTAAAGGTTGAATAATATTCCATTATATATATGTGCTAAAATTTCTTTATCTATTTATCCACCCATGACATTTCAGTTGTTTCCATATCCTGGCTATCGTGAATAATACTGCAATGAACACCGGAGTGCAGATATCTTTATGAGGTGGTGATTTTATTTCCTTTGGATGTATTCTCAGTAGTGGGATTGCTGGGTCATATGGGTAGTTCTATTTTTAATTTCTTTAGCAACCTCCATACAGTTTTCCATTGTGGCTGCACCAATCTACATTCCCATGAAGAGTATACAAGGGTTCCCCACTCTTCTCAACATCTCTCCGACTCTTGTCAATTCTTGTCTTTTTGGTAATAGTCATCCTAACAGGTGTGAGGTGATATCTCATTATGGTTTTGATTTGCATTTCCCTGATGATTAGTGATGTTGAGCATTGTCTCATATAACTGTTGGCCATTTTTATGTCTTTGGAGAAATGTCTATTTAGGTCCTTTGTCCATTTTTAATTGGGTTATTCATTTTTTTTTTTTCCTTTGAGTTGTATGAATTCCTTATATATTTTTGATATCAACCTCTTATCAGGTTTATGTTTCACAAATATTTTTCTCTCAATCTGTAGGTTGCCTTTTCATTTTGTTTGTTGTTTCCTTTGCTGTGTAGAACCTTTTTAGTTTGGTGTAGTCCCTCTTACTTATTTTTCTTTTGTAGTCTGAGTCGGTGTCCCATACACAAAATCATTGCCAAGACCAATGCCAATGCCAAGGAGTTTTTCCTCCTTGTTTTCTTCTACGAGTTTTATGGTTTTATGTCTTATGCACAGGTCTTATCCATTTTGAGTTGATTTTTGTGTACAGTATAAGGATCCAAGGTCCATGTTCTTTTGCATGTGGAGTAGCCAGCATCCTGACAATCGCTAGGAACTCTAAGTAAATTGAAGGTGGAGGTGGGGGAAGGGAGATTGGTGTAGTAACTGTGAAAACAGTATGGAGGTTGCTAAAGAAATTAAAAATGGAACTATCATATGATCCAACAGAAGTGGGCAGTGTGGTGGGAGGTAGCATGCAAATTCAAAGGCAGATAAGAGAAACTCCTTTTATATCCTTGTAGAGATCTCCACACTGAGATGTTCCCCATGAAACTGCCCACTCCCAAATTCTGCAAGTTTTAATTGGAAACATTCAAGCCTTATGTATTAGTTTTTATTGCTGCCTTAACAAATTCCCACAAACTTAGTGGCTTTAAATTTAGCTTTAAATAAAGCATAAATTTATTATCTTATAGTTCTGCAGGTCAGAAGTCAGATATGGGTCTCACTGAGCTAAATCAAGGTGTTGCCAGCACTGAGTTCCATTTTGGAGGCTCTAGAGGAGAGTCCATTTGCTCCCTTTTTCTAGTTTCTAGAATCCTACATTCCTTGGCTCATGGCCCCTTCCTCCATCTTCAAAGCCAGCAACGCTGGGTCTAGTCATTCTCACGCTGCCACTCTCTGGTTCTATGCAGCCAGGAAAGGGTCTCTACTTTTTAAAGACTCAGGTGATTAGATCGGGCCCACCTGGATAATCCAGGATAATTTCCCCATCCCTTAAACCTATTCACATTTTGAAAGTCCCTTTTGCCATATAAGGTAACATATTCACAGGTTCAGGGATTAAGGCATGAAAAATCTTCAGGAGGTCATTATTTTGACTACCACACCTTGGTAGACGTTCATTTGCTAACCATTTTTCTTTCTCTCCTCTCCCCGTGTATACTGATATCATGGACATTCTGTCTACTTCTCTTCACTCCATTTTCCAGGAATTTTATTTAATCTCATACATTTGACATTTAATGGGGGTGGTTTTATTACCAACATGCAACAAATTGAGCATTTTTAATTTTAATTAACATTGTGAAGTCAATAATCTACTGTTATTACTTGCATTTATATGACATGTAAATCAGTTATTAAACAGGCAAACGTTTAGCTGATTTAGTAGGTTGTAAGAACTATGTACATATTATGCTTATTTTCTTGTTAGCTAAAAACGTTGACATAAATAAATGAGGCTTTTAAATCTAGAATGTCTTCTTCTGACTGACAGAAGGATTGATTTTCTCTTAGAGCTGAGCTGGTTTTCAAAGTTACTACTCACTTGACTAACTGATTGGCTGTATAAAAATGTGGACTAAAATTTAAATTTAAAAAAAGTTAAGTTCAAAAAACTTGAAATTAAAAAAACTTAAAACATATTACAAGAATAGGCATGCAGGATAGGGAAGGGATGAAAATTAGAATTTTGGGTAAAGTTAGTATTATCCTTACTGTGGTATTCATCAAATAGCCTCTGGTTCATGGCTCCTTGATTTCAAGTCACTAAACTCTACTCACTTTAAAACTAGTGTTGCCAAATAAAGTTCAACACACTCAGTTAAACTGGAATTTCAAATAAACAATAAATAATTTTTTAGTATTAGAATGTCCCATGTAGCATTTGTTAAATACCCATACCAAAATTGTTACCTATCGGAAATTCAAATTTAACTGAATATTGGGTATTTTTATTTTATAAATTTGGCAATCCTATTTGTAACTAAAATTTTTGCCAAAAATGTATTTCATATCTCTGACAAAGATCAGGTTAAATTTGTCTTCACTTGTTTCTGCTAAATTTCTAACCACTATACTTGAATTAAGGACGGGATGAGAAGCCATATGCCAGTTAGGGAACCAAGATGGGCATTTACATTTCTTTCTCTTCTTTCCTATTAGAAAATCTATGGAAAATAAGTTTCCTTTCATTTCAGTTTTTCCATTTGAAACACAAGACATTTAATTCAGAAACATTTGCAAGAATATGGAAGACAATGTAGCTCAACCTTGAAGTTTAATTTCAAACATGGATGGAATTAATTCAATGTAATAAAAGAACAGGGACATTATTTTAATCACTTTTTTACAAGCTCATTTTCAAAAATACCATTCTTAAAGTTGTCACAGATCAAATTCCATTATCACTACCAGCTCTAAAGGGATTGTATTATTTGAGTTCTTGTCACCAATTGGAATTTTGATGTTTCAAATGTTGTTTGAAATGAAGGTGCAGCTGGCTTGCTGCTTAGACATACTTGGATTATCCAGAATGTTAGTTGAGTAGGGATTTTTTGCCATGGGGTTCTCTCCAGTAGATGCTGGGGCTCTTGGATCGAGTTTCTTTCTCCACGATACCTTTGCCATCAGCCCTTACGCCTTTTATGTCTACATTACTAAACGTCAGGCTCCTTCACTTTGCAATCTTTCACTCTTTAACTTTACACATCTTCACCTTCCCCGCACATTTCCCGCATGTGTGTATAATGCTAACCTGGATTTTCACCATCAAACATTTTCCAGAGTCTTTCACCAGAGCGATTTCTCCTTTAGGGCCACATTCTCACAGCTGCTGTCTTCTCTACTCCTCCTCTGTCAGGCAGCTACTTTCACTTTACCCAGTCAGTGAAGTCTTCCTTGACGGCCTTGCACACACTCCCTGACTTCATTCTGACCCGTTCCAACACTGCAGATTACCTTCCATCTTGAACTTCCCACAACCCGGGCATCGGGATCATGACCTCACGGCCCTTCCTCTTTGGCACCAGTTCCTTGACAAGAGAACTCTGTTAAAGGACAGGGGATACTGTGGGCCAGATCCCCTGCAAAGTCAAGTGTGTCATTAAAAAGATTATGGGGAGGCTGGGCGCAGTGGCTCACGCCTGTAATCCTAGCACTCTGGGAGGCCGAGGCGGGAGCATCACTTGAGCTCAGGAGTTCGACACCAACCTCAGCAAGAGTGAGATCCCATCTCTACTAAAAATAGAAAAATTAGCCAGGCATCATGGCACACGCCTGTAGTCTCAGCTATTCAGGAGGCTGAGGCAGGAGGATCACTTGAATCCAGGAGTTTGAGGTTGCTGTGAGCTAGGCTGACACCATGGCACTCTAGCCTGGGCAACAGAGTGACACCCTGTGTCAAAAAAAAAAAAAAGTAAATTATGGAATAAGCCTAGTGCCAGGCCAAAATATGAGTGTCATACAAGATCCAGTCAGGACTAAAAGAATACGAAAAGTTTGCAGAGTCCTATCAGGCAGTAAGATTAATGGAATCAAATCAAAGCATGAAGGAAGTTAATTACAATCAGTGTGAGGATACAGAAATCTAGCTACCCCAGTTAAGTGATTAAAATTGGTTTGTGAGCTGCATAGACTTGTTGACACAGTTTGTTTAAAAAAGGTGCAATCCATTTTGGGATTCCAGCAGAATCATGAAAGTACAGATCTCAAGTCCCATTTTCTGGTTTTGAATTTCCAAACAACAAATAATTATCAAGGCCTCAGAATAACTTCACTCTACTTGAGATGATAAATTTCCTTCACTAATTAAGTAGATATCTTGATACTCAGGAAGGTTTAGAATTAAATATGGATACAATGAAGAAAATCAAGCCCATGGTATTTAGGCTTTTATATAAGAACATTTCCCATAATCATTAGAGAAATATATTTGTTATTTAATCTGAGAGATTACACACGTGACTTCCATTTGAAATACGTGTTTGGTTTAGACATGTGACTTAAGAGGAAAAGTATAATAGAATTTGAATAATTATTAAAATCAGTTTTAGAATATTTAATAACAATTGTGATTCACATTTTTATAGATATAATTTATTAGAACTACAACAGTTAAATGGGAACTGAGGAAGGCCTTACTTGTTAGGGTGGTAAGTGTGCCTGTGCAGACACTTGAAATGCTTGCAAAAAATCAAATATATTAAATTTATAATTTAAAATGCAGTAAAATGTATATAGTATTTAAATAGAACTACTTAAATAATTTTAGTTTGTTCAACATGAGTTAATTGAACAATAACAGAATTAAAAACAGTAAAAGGATATCTGAAAATGATTGTTTCTATTTTATATAAAATTATTGCTTTTTTTAAATTATTGGATTTTTAAGTGGATGATTTAGATGTTGACCTCAAAGGCTTAAGAAATCTTACCTTAAAATTTTTTTGAATATTAATTTAACAGCTAAATAACTATAAACAGCCCATTCTAAACCCAAACTGGAACACCCTAATCCTTAACATTGTTCATTTTCTCTAATTTTTTTTCTACTTCCATAATATGATACAGTTTTCTGTTCTACCCCAAATACTTCCTTTTCTCCCAAGCACAGTTGAAGTTCTGCCTCAGATACTAGAATATCTTCTCTAAAATCCAGCTCTCAGTGATTGCTTCTTGCTTTGAGATTTTCGTATTCTTTATCTCTGTTTCATTCACCTTGGACTTAACCGTAATAACTTTTCAGTCAGAACAGCCTCTCTTAACCCACCTGAAGGGAATGTCTTTGCATCTTTATATCTTCTCGTTAGGTATTGGGCAGACCAGTTGTCCGCATCAAATCCTTGACTGGGTGATTTAATGTGTTTCAATAACTCAACAGTTAAGTTTTGTTTTTAATGGCTTTATTGAGGCATAATTTGCATGCCATAAATTTTTCCCATTGAAAGTGCACAATTAAATAATTTATAATAAATTCTTTTTCTTTTAAAAACTTTTTATAGATTTAGGGGATACAAGTGCAGTTTCGTTACATGGATATATAGCGTAGTGGTAAAATCTGGGCTTTTAGCTTACGCATCACCCTATTAGTGTACATCGCACCCAATAGGTAATTTTTCATTCCTCACCACCCTCCCAATCTCCCACCTTTTGGAGTCTCCAGTATCCATTATTCCACTCTGTACGTCCATGTGTACTATTGTTTAGCTCCCACTTATTAGTAAGAACGTGCAGTATTTGACTTTCTGAGTTATTTTACTTAAGATAATGACCTCCAGTTCTGTCCACATTGCTGCAGAAGACATGATTCCATTCTTTTTTGTGGCTGAGTAGTATTCTATGGTATATAAATACCACATTTTCTTTATCCAATCATCCATTGATCAATACTTAGGTTGCTTCCATGTGAATAGTGCTGTGATAAACATATGAGTGCAGGTGTCTTTTTTATATAATAATTTATTTTCCTTTGGCTAGATACCTAGTAGTGGGATTACAGAATGGTAGTTCTATTTTTAGTTCTTTGAAAAATCTCCATAGTGTTTTCCAGAGAAGTTGTATAATTTACATTTCCACCAACAGTGTATACGCATTCCCTTTTCTCTGCATCCTTGCCTGCTGTTGTTTTTTTTACTTTTTAATAGTAGCCATTCTGACTAGTATTGTAAAATGGTATCTCATTGTGATTTTAGTTTGCATTTCTCTGATGCTTAGTGATGTTGAGCATTTTTTTGTATGTTTGTTGGCTGCTTATGTGATCTTCTTCTGAAAAATTTCTGTTCGTGTCCTTCACCCACATTTTAATGGGGCTATTTGTTTTTTTCTTGTTGAGTTGTGTGAGTTACTTGTAGATTCTGGATATTAGCCTTTTGTCAGATGCATAGTTTGCAAATATTTTCTCCCATTCTGAGGGTTGTCTGTTTACTCTGTTGATTATTTCTTTTGCTCTGCAGAAGCTTTTTAATTTAATTAAGTCCCACTTGTCTATTTTTATTTTTGTTTTATTTGCTTTTTTTTTATTTCAGGATATCATGGGGGTACAGATGATTAGGTTACGTATGATACCCTCCCCCCCCAAGTCCGAGCTTCAAGTGTATCCATCCCTGGGATGGTGCGCATTGCACTCTTTGTGTATGCATATACCCGTCCTCACAGCCCCCCTGTGCCCTCCCCCCTGCCCGACATCCAATAGATGTTATTCTTATGTGTGCGCTTATGTGTTGATCAGTTAATACCAATTTGATGTTGAGTACATGTGGTGCTTATTTTTCCACTGTTGGGATATTTCACTTAGTAGAATGTGTTCCAGGAGTATACAAGAAGTGCTACATCACCATTGTTTCTTAAAGCTGAATAGTACTCCAGGGTATACATATACCACATTTTATTAATCCACTCATGTATTGATGGACACCTGGGTTGTTTCCACATCTTTGCAATTGTGAATTGTGCTGCTATAAACATTCTGTAAGAAAGGTGAGTTTCTTACAGAGTATCATTTGTTCTTTTGGGTAGATGCCCAGTAATGGGATTGCTGAATCAAATGGTACTTCTACTTGTATCTCCTTAAGGTATCTCCAAATTGATTTCCACAGAGGTTGCACTAGTTTGCAGTCCCACCAGCAGTGTATGAGTGTTCCTATGTCTCTGCATCCACACCAACATTTATTGTTTTGGGATTTTTTGATAAAGGCCAGTCTCACTGGAGATAAGTGATATCTCATTGTGGTTTTGATTTGTATTTCCCTGATGATTAGAAATGTTGAGCATTCTTTCATATGCTTTTTGGCCATTACTCTGTCTTCTTTTGAAAAGTTTTGTATTTGCTTTTAAGAACTTAGTCATAAATTCTTTACCTAAGCCAATGTCCAAGAGAATTTTTTCTAGATTTTCTTTCAGGATTTTTATAGTTTCACATTTAAGTCTTTAATCCATCTCGAGTCAATTTTTGTATATGGTGACAGATATGGGTCCAGTTTCATTTTTCTGCATATGGCTATCCAGTTTCCCCAGTACAATTTCTTGAATACGGTGTCCTTTCCCCAGTGCATATTTTTATCAACTTTGCTAAAGATTCATTGGTTGTAAGTATGTTGCTTCATTTCTGGGTTCTCTATTCTGTTCCATTAATCTATGTTTGTATTTTTATACTAGTATGATGCTGTTTTGATTACTAAAGACTTGTAGTATAATTTGAAGTCAGGTAATGTGATGTCTCCAGCTTTATTCTTTTTGCTTAGGATTTCCTTAGCTATTCAGGCTCTCTTTTTTGTTGTTACATATGAATTTTAGGATTATTTTTACTAATTCTATAAAAAATGGTATTTTTTAATTTGATAGGAATTGCATTGAATCTGTAGATTGCTTTGGGCAGTACAGTTATTTTAATGATATCAATCCTTCCAATACATGAGCGTGGGATATTTTTCCATTTGTTTATGTCATCTACAATTTCTTTCACCAATGTTTTGTGGTCCTCCTTGTCAAAATCATTCACTTGGCTAAATGTATTACTAGGCTTTTGTTGTTGTTGTTTTGTTTTGTTGTTTTGGGTTTTTTTGGTTGCTATTGTAAATGGGACTGAGTTCTTGACTTGGTTCTCAGCTTAATCTGGTGTACAGATATGCTACTAATTTTTGTATGTTGATTTTATATCAGGAAGGTTTACTGAAGTCATTTATCAAATCTAGGAGTCTTTTGGAGGAGTCTCTAGGGTTTTCTAAGTATAAGATTATATCATCAGCAAAGAGAGATAATGACTTCCTCTTTTCCAATTTCTTGCCAGATTGTTTGGGCTAGGACCTCTAATGCTATGTTGAATAGGAGTAGTGAAAGTGGGCATCATATTTTTTTTTTTGACACAGGGTCTCACTCTGTCACCTGAACTAGAATGCAGTGGTGTCATCATAGCTCACTGCAACATCAAACTCCTGGGCTCAAATGATCCTCCTGCCTGAACCTCCTACCACCAAACCCAGCTAATTTTTCTATTTTTGTAGAGATGAGGTCTTGCTCTTGCTCAGGCTGGCCCCGAACTCTGGACTTCAAGCAATCCTCCTGCCTCGGCCTCCCAAAGCACTAGGATTACAGGTGTGAGCCACCACGCCAAGCCATAAGTGGCCATCCTTATCTTGTTCCAGCTCTTAGCGGAATTGCTTTCAACTTTTCCCTGTTCAATATGATGTTGGTTGTGGGTTTGTCATATATGGCTTTTATTATTTCAGGTATATTCCTTCAATGCCTAGTTTGTTGAGGGTTTTTATCACAAAAGAATGCTGAATTTTATTGAATGCTTCTGCATTTATTGAGATGATCATATGGTTTTTGTTTTTAGTTCTATTATGGAGTGGAACACATTTATTGAATAGCATATGTTGAAACATCCTTGCATCCCTGGAATAAAATCCACTTGATCATGTCGTATAACCTTTTTGTCGTATAACCTTGTTGGATTCTGATTGCTAGTATTTTGTTGAGGATTTTCATCTATGTTCATTGGGGATATTGGTCTGTAGTGTTCTTTTTTTGTTGTGTCCTTGCCTGGCTTTGGTATTAGGGTGATCCTGGCTTCATAGAATGAGTTAGGGAGGATTCCTTTCTCCTCAATATTTTGGAACAATTTCAATAGATTTGTTACCAGGTTTTCTTTGTCTGTCTGGTACAATTTAGCTTTGAATCCATCTTGTCCTGCCTGGGCTTTTCCTTTTGGGAGATTTTTTATTACTGATTCAATTTCACTACTCATTACTGATGTATTCAGGATTTCTATTTCTTCTTGGTTCAATCTTGGAAGGTTGTATGTTTCCAGAAATTTATCCATTTCTTCTAGGTTTTCTAGTTTGTGTATGTAGTAATGCTCAGAATAGTCTCAGATAATCTTTTGCATTTCTGTGTTATCAGTTGTAATGTTATCTTTATCAACTATGATTGTGCTTTTTGAATCTTGTCTCTTTTTTTCTTGCTTAATCCAGCTAGTGGTTTGTCAATTTTGTTTATCTTTTTGAGGAACCAACATTTCATTTCCTTGATCCTTTGTATTGTTTTTTTGTCTCAATATCATTCAGTTCTGCTCTAATCTTTGTTATTTCCTTCCTTTTGCTAGCTTTGAGTTTGGTTTGTTCTTGTTTTTCTAGTTCCTTGAGGTGTGATATTAGGTTGTTAATTTGAGATCTTTCCATCTTTTTGATGTAAGCACTTAATGCTATAAACTTCCCTCTTAGCACTGTTTTTTCTGTATCTCAGAATTTTCAGTAAATGTATAGAGCTTTATAATCATTCCCATAATCCAGTTTTAAAATATTTCAGTCACCCTCAAATTCTCCTGAGCTTGTTTGGAGTCAATCTCCATTCCTAGTCTCAGTTCCAGATAATCACAGATTTTTTTTTCTCCTTTCCATACATTTTGCCTATTCTGGACAATTTATATAAATCTAAAACTACTTCTTTCACTTAACATAATGTTTTAAAGTTTCATCTATGTTAGCCATATATCCATATATATTTTTTTTAATGTAGAATAGTATTTCATTAAATGAATATTTCATCATTTTGTTTAACTATTCACCACCTGAAGAACATTTGATTTGTTTTCAGTTTTGGACTAACATGAATAATGCTGCTAGGAACATCTGTGTACAAATCTTTGTGTAAGTATGTTTTCATTTTCTTGGATAGATTTTTAGGAATAAAAATGCTGGGTCATATGGTAAGCTTATGCTTAATTTTTTAAGAAACTGCCAAAATGTTTGCCAAGTGGCTGTGCCATTTGTATTTTTACAACAACAAACATTCTGAGGCCTACTTTTCTTTTTTTAGGCAGTGTTGGTTTCAAAGACAAATAAGCCATACTCTCTGCTTTATAGGAGCTCATAGTCGAATACAAATGTAGCAAATTGTCACAGACTTGTTTTCTTTGGCCCTGTAGAAGATAGGAATGCATTTATTTCTAAGTCCCATAATATTTAGCTATCAATATTATCAATATTTCAATATTAATGATATTTAATTATGTCATATAATAAGAAGTCTAAAAATAATTATTTCTTCTTAGGTGCAGCAATTCAATAATACCATTAGTAACCATTGCTCTTTGTATCTTTTCCCTCTGCCATTCTCAGTGAGTTGACTTTTCATTCTAAGGCAAGGTTGCAGTACAGTACAGCTGTTGTAGCTCCAGGAATTGCAAACTCCTACTACTGCTTTCAAAGCCAGAGGAAGATGTAGTCCTCCTCACTGTTTTTCTTTTTATTAGGGATCAAAATCCCTTCCAGAAATCCCCATTAAAAATTTCCCTTATATTTGTTTGATTGATACTGGGTCACATGCCTATTCCTAACCAAATGTCTACCAAAAGAGGATGGGTTACCATGCTCGCTTAGACTAATTATACTTTATACTCAGCCTTCGTCACTTGGGACCAGGTGAGAAATACAGGTTATAATATTTCTAATCTCACTGTTATCCTGGTTCCTTTGACAGTATTTAGAATCCATGTTGGGACTGCCACTTTATCTCCCTGACCCTCAGTTTCCTGCCCTGTAAAACAAGGGGACTGGAGTTGGACTAGGGGCAGGAAAATCACTGGAGATTCCTTCCAGCTCAAAAGACTTGCAAGTACCTTAAAGATTTTCAAAATTTCCATTCTCCATTCCATTGGGGATTTTAGGGGGTTTAGCTCCAGTCTTATTTGATTCCATGAACTGCAATCAAGGTATAGAGACGGGGAAGAAATTTTTCTTTTCATTTTTCCTCAGCCAAGTCTGCTTTTTTCTCCATGTGACTTTGCTTAGAGTCACAGGCTTATATTATATTGGATCTTAATATAATTCTATTGAGATAGCACTGAAAGAATTAGAATCAGGGTCTTCAATGTTAAAACCCACTGGTTTAAAATATGTCTTCGTGGTTGACTTGTCTGCTATTTTAAAAGCACCATGATACTCAAATATTCCAGCTGCTAAATAGGACAGTGTCTGATGATCCTCAGAACAGTTATCTAAAAATAGAACTTGAGCCTGGAATACATTCTCTGGCATTGCTATAGTTAATCACCACTATAATTAATGTAAATGGACACCAGGTAGCTTTTTTGTGAATTCTAATGCAGCACAAGGAGACTTTCATTGTTTCAAAAAAAAATCTTTGGGATTAGAACCTAGAATTTTATGACTTAGAGGAAATTCTGTAGCTTATTGCAAAAAGGGTAAAGCAGAAAATATTCTATGTCGAAGGTTGTACATTTAGTATTTTTCCTGTGAACTCCTTAATGTAAGTGGCGTAATGGGATTTTCTTGGTCTCAACGCAGGTGGTGGGTGTTGAGGCTGAGAGGCAGATGGGATGGGGCTTGGGTAAGAAAAAGATTTGTTTTGCAGGGTTTGTGGAGAGCTGATGGAGGCGTGAGACCAAGAGGAGGGGTATTTATTTGACACTTATGTTGAGCCTATTGATATCTCCAGCACTTTACTGGCATTATCTCACACAGTCATCACAGGAAACCTGTAAAGTAAGTACTCCTCCCCTCATTTTGCAAATGGGGAAACAGTTACAAGTAAGAAAATGTCCCAGGCTCACACAGTTATTAACTGACAGAACTAGGACTCAAACCCAGGTTTAACGAATTTCAGAGGCATGCTTTTAATGAGTATGTGACACTGACTACCATGGGGTTGTTGGTTTAAAATCTGGGATCCATTTATATTAATTGTAGCGGTGGTTGGTTTAAAAAGAAAAGTATCATTGACTTGCATTATCTATCAGCTTAATGAGAAGTGCAGTTGAGTTGTTATTGAAGAGTGTAGTAAAATTGCAAAATAGATAATATGCAAAGACATAAAAATATTTGTAAATACTTACATTTGGGGTGAAAGGTATCAAAATAGCCACACTCAGTGGAGGGTAAGGAACTCCAAGCAGAGATGTATTAATTAGGGGTTTGGGAGCAGGCGGGAGCGTGGGAAGTTGTATGGAATCAGGTGGAGAGAATGCAGTACCTAGAAACAAAGAAACGAGAAAAAATAGAAGTTAAGTGTTCAATGAAAAAAGAAAGAATGAAAGATACTGGAGGAAAATGAACGTACCATGGGGGATCCAGGATGTCAGGAGTTCAGGGGCTTCTTACAGCTGTGGGGAGAAAGTACTGTATAAACCGGAAGCCAGTGACAAGAGCCAGGTTAATGAAGGAGTCAAGCCTCAACGAGAAAGAGTTATAAGGGAAAGAAGGAGCAAGAGGCTTGAGGAAAATATTATGTAGTACTTTTGAGCTTTTAACCTTGACCTACCATCTATAGCAAAAGCAACATGCTTGAGCACAGAATTAAACTGACTGAACTGTTGTTTTATATCCATATGCGCTTGGTGTGTGCAGTTGTGAAAAAGAGCTTCAGTGGGTGGGGAGCCCAAGGATTTGGGTCAAGTATTAGATATGCTATTTACTGTCTAGCTGTGTGACCTTGTACAAGTCAATTGTGTCCTCTGAGCATTTATGTCTCCATCCGTACGATGAGTTGTTTTTTACATTAAATGGGATAAGGCATGTGAAAGAGCTGAATGCATGTGGTTCTGAGTTGCTCTCTGTAATACTATTTTTAAAGAATTTCAAATGAAAAAATTAATGAACTTATAAATTAAAAGATTCAAAAGGAATAAAAAGGTATACGATGAAAAGCAATTGTACTTCCCACCTGTAACACTCAGTCTACCACAAACAGATCTCCTGTATCCTTCTAGAAACATTATATATAAAATCTTCTCATTTATTTTTCACTTAAATAGGGGTATTCTAGACTTTGCTTTTTTCATGTAATAGTATATTCTAGAGATCATTTTATAAAAACACAGGTAAGCATATCTCATTATTAGAATGGTTTGAAAGTATTGACTTATTTAACCTATCTTCTCTTGATGGATACTTAGATTTTATTCGGTTCTTTGTTTATTACTAACCATTTTGCAGTGTAAAATCACATTGCAATTTAACAAATATTAAATAATTACTGTGTATATACACAGTCTTCTTTTTAGCATTGTTAGATAAACTAGGCATGCTCCTTGCCATCCAGGAACTCATAACCTAGTAAATGTCGTTGACTGATAGCTCATCATTGCCCATACCTGAGGACTCAATACAACCTCTTGTATAAACATCCTGCTTAATTGTAAATGTCTTTTCCTATTTCCATATTGCCACTTTGCTTAAAAATTTCTGGTCTGTCTTTCTGTTTACGTAAGATATATAGAATTCTTTTTTGGGGGTCTCTTTATATCTCTTGATTCTCTTTTATCTTTGCTACCAAAGGGTGTGCACATCAGTGAAAGGAGTCTGGGTGATTTGCGGGCTCTACCACATTTGGAATTATGGATCACCAATATGAAAAAAAAAATTGGAGGTAAAAATATCATTATAATATGCAATTGACATATGAATTGCAGATGCAGCTATTATTTTTTTTTTTTGAGACAGAGTCTCACTGTGTTGCCCGGGCTGGAGTGCCATGGCGTCAGCCTAGCTCACAGCAACCTCAAACTCCTGGGCTCAAGCGATCCTCCTGCCTCAGCCTCCCGAATAGCTGGGACTACAGGCATGTGCCACCATGCCCGGCTAATTTTTTTATATATTTTCAGTTGTCCAATTAATTTCTTTCTAATTTTAGTAGAGACGGGGGCTCGCTCTTGCTCAGGTTGATTTCGAACTCCTGAGCTCAAACAATCCACCCGCCTCGGCCTCCCAGAGAGCTAGGATTACAGGCGTGAGCCACTGCACCCGGCCCAGATGCAGCTATTATTAAAAACCCTATGGATGTAGACTAAATGCAGGTAAAAATAATGAAATATTTAAAAATAATCAAATAATGATAATTCTATTAATAATGCTTCCAATTTGCATGATAATTTACTTAAAATATTTTAATGCATATGATCCAATCCATTCGGATAAATAGACTTGCAAATGCTTTGGAAACAAAACTTTATCATTGTAATTTTGAAAAAATAAAGTTAAAATAAATGTTAAAGTTTTGTAACTTATAGAGTTTTAGTACTAGGAAAAAGTTAAGAGTTTATTTGATCAAATAGCTCTTAAAAATTCTATGAGTCTTAGATCTCTTTGAGAAAAGCTATATTCCTTCTTTCCAGAAAATAAAATTAATGATATAATTTTGGAGGATCCATAGATGCCCTGAAGCAAATCCATGGCCCTCTAGAGCAGTGTTTTGTTTTATTTTTGAATAGCTTTATTGAGATATAATTTATATACCATGAAAGTCTCCCATTTTAAGTGCAAAACTTAATGAATTTTACCATATTTACAGAATTGTGCAACTACTACTACAGGCTAATTTCAGAACATTTCCATCACCCTAAAAAGAAATCTTTAGTCCATTTACAGTCACTCCCCATTCCCACCCTTAGCTCCATACAACCACTAGTCAATTTTCTATCTCTCTATTTTTGTAGGGTAATTTTAAAAACATTTTTACTTCTATCCACAATAATAAATTTGTTTAAGCCCAGCTTGCAGATGCACACACAGACAAAACAAAAGCTTATAGAGCAATACTCTTGTTCTGTGCAATGTACTCTCATGTATTCCAATCCATCACAAAAACTGATTTTATGACCAGCTAATGGATTACAAACTCAGTTTGAAAACCTTTATTCTAGAGGGTCTACCATAGGTAAAAGCCCAACCAAATCAAACTCTGGAGCAGATGGCTCCCTTATTTAACAGGTGAAGAAACAGGTCCAGGAAGGTGACTTGCCCAAGATAAAAGCCAGGTCATAGTGGAGTCAGGATTAGTATTAAATTCTCTTTTGTCCTAGCCTATTTCATCACTTACTCCACTTCTGATTTCCATGACCTAAGACCAAGCACGAAAGGGATTTATAAGGAGTCACAACAAAATGATCAGGAGAAAAATTATTTAATGTGTTATAGTTTGAGGCAGGAGAGGAGAAACTTGATTCTTCCTGGGGAGGTGGGGTGCATAGGTTGGGGAGTAGTGTGAGGTTGCTCTGGACCACAGGAGGAAGGCACTCCTGTTGCAAGGTGACCAAAAGTGTTCCCAAAAGCTCAGTACTTGTCCCCGAGGCTGAATCAGTGAGAACGAACGGGTACAAGAGGTTTGAAGAAAAGGAAAGAGAAGTTTATTAATTTGACAGCAAACAATGAGGGAGCAGACTAGTATCTCGAAAAACCACCATCCTGCCTTTAAGCAGAAATACAGGGCTTTTTAAAGGAGAGTTTTCAGAGGTTGGGCTTGGGTGCCAGTGATCAGTGTCACATGTTGTGGCTTTGGGCTATTGTTGTTTAACTACAGTAGGTGGTTTTGGTGACTTAGCTCCAGTGAAGATGATCTTGTGATCTCCAGTCATTTCTTTTGAGCCATCTCCTGTGGTTTAGGATACTAGAAAACAAAGAACATTTTTCTGCCCCTTTGATTACTGGCCTTGGGCAGGAATGCAGGTTTTAATTCCCAAAAAGGGTGGGGGAGGGGTTAAAGAGACAACTCTGTAATACATTTTGCCCTTTTTCAGACCTTTACCTCTGTTACAGAAGTATGCCCTGGAGGCCATAGCCTGAGGCTAATTGCCTCTTCATCGTGTTCAGGTTATTAGAGTTGAAGCCGAGCAGCCTTTTCCACTGAGATGTCTCTTGTGGCCCTGCTGCCCAGGAGGTTCTGGCATGAGCAAGGATGTTTATAACTTTCTGCAGTGACTCTGCAGTCCCAGCAGAAGCTCCATCATTTGCTTTATCATCCCATCTGCACTCAGAGCACAAGCCTACAAGAGCATCAACATTCTCATTTATCTTTGCTGCAAGTTGAAATGTTAGCTCTCACATATTGCAGAATATTCAGCGTGATGACTGTGAAACCTGTTGCTTTCCATTCATATTTCAGGTAGTAATTAGCAAATTAAAGGTTGATGGTAGGTGCCAGTGTTGAAAATTCAGATGTTAACCAGATAAAGCATACAAATAATTGAGAATAACTAAAGAGAGCCATGAAGGAAAGGTACAGGGCCCTTGAGATCACATAACAGGAGTACCTGGTCAGGCCTGATAAGTGATGAAATCCAAAGTTTTAATCATTATAGGTCACAAAATGGAAGACAGAAGCATTTTACATTTAAGCAGGGCCCTAAGACACCCCTTCCTGAGCTTTGAATGTGGCTGAGTTTTCTGAAAAGAAGTGAATGAATGAAGTACAGTGGGAAATTTCCAGAGTAGCTATCAGCTTCTTCAGCAGGAAAATGTACCTTTAACAGTTTTTGTCAACCAAGGCAGTTATGGAGAGGAGTCACAAAGGATAAGGATTCCATTTCAGATTCCAATCCTAGAACAAGGAGGAATGGAGTTAAGGGGAAGTCAAAGAATGTGCTATTTATCTTCTTGCTAGAGGAAAGAAACAGACATGCGGGAACCAAATGCAGTCTAGTTTGACCAGAGTGTGAAGGGAGTTGAGGAATGCAAAACAAACAAACAAACAAAGTTCTTTTAGAAACTTGAGGAAATAAGAAAACCAGGAAATACTGAATTCCAACAAGGTTAAAGAGAATTGACACTTGAGTCAGGAGAATAAAAAGTAGAAGAATGTGACAAGAGGAACAGGAGATGAAAATCTACTCCAAAGAGAAGTAAACATAATAAATGTGAACTTGTGACATCTGGACTTTCTGGAGAAGAGGTAGCATGCACAGTCCTGAGAATAACAACACAGCCTCCAAGAGGAATCAACATCTGGCTCACGAGAAAGGAGAAGACAGAAAAGGAGAGAAACATGGGGCAAAGAGTAAAATGCTGACCTGGGAAGAGTCATGATTCCTCATGGAGGGCTTTAAGTATTGAGTGAAAATTAACCTTTTGAGTAAAAAATGGGAGTATGAATCTCTGTCTATGGCTGTATGTAGATTTGATGTGGCCTTTGCTTGTCTTTCTGAAGCACAACAGTTGGGACAGAAAGCCTAAAAAGACTCGTTGAGCCCACTTACTGGCAAAGGAATGGATTTTGAAGCATATCTAGGGAATAAGGTTCTAGGGGGAAAACTCGGCAGACTTGAGGCAGAGGAAAATTGTTGTTCACGTTTTCCAGTTGACTTCTGTGACTCTGGATGAATGAAAAGGATTTAAAAGATTACCGAGATGGGATCCAACAACAGGGAACTCTCTAGATCATGGCTGCAATTAACAGGAAGATGGATTTTAGGCTGGGGGTGGGGTATATCTTATTAGAGTGGAGAAGAATGTGTTTATTTGCCTGGTTTAGAGTTCTGTGACCTGAACAAGGAGGGGATAAAGAGAAGGTAAGAGAAACACCCAGATTAACTTCTGCGGAAGAGCAAGTTGGCATGAAAAGAATATTATGGGAGCTTCTCAGGGGTTGACAACTGAAAATTGGCAGGAGAACCAAAAATAACACTTGAAACCTTAAACCTTCATTTCTGGTGTGATATGGACATAGACAGCAAGCAAGGTGAACAAAATTTGCCTAAAACCATAATCAGCAAGTGCGAATTCAGATGCATCCCTCGGAGCCCGCGATTCGAAAAGTACAGTGGTTGGGGGGGCGGGGGGGGGGGGAAGGTGATGTGTATCAAGCCGCTGCATACCTGGGAGGGAGTCCTTCCACCTGCTGGTACAAACACACCGCAGAACAGGAGAGAGGCTGAAGGGAAAGAAAAGCATTCTGTTGTTTTATATGTACAGCTGAGGCCCTCTGGTGAGATAAATAAAACGAATAATGCGTTCCTGATACACAGATTCCCAAAACTGTCACAGAAACAATACGTGGTGGTAAGGGAGAGTTTCAGGAAGCCAGTCATCTGCCTTAATGTCTCACTTGGCTGAAGCTAACCAAGTTCTTGTCTGGCCTTATTAACAATTATATTTACCAAAAAAAAAAGTCAATTCTACAAGCCAGTGGTACTGTTTGTCATTGAGTGTGGATATTTTGATATTTTGATGGCTTTAGACCATTTGAACAATATTTTCCACCTGGAGAACCATAAGACTAATAAGAGGTTGCCATTCTCCCAGAATCTAAATAAAATTTATGTCTGATAGTCAGGTAACTAAAACAATCAAAATAACCTAAAATGCTATTTTCTTATTTCATACATTCTTTTCTAATTTTCTTTCGGATATCTTCTGTAGTCTTCCCTCTCCTTTTTCCTTTGTGATGGAGGAGGGATTATGATTTCCTATTCAACATTATGTGAAATGCAGAGAGGCAAGTGAGGGCAATGAAGGAGGGAAAATGGAGTACAAGATGTGATTCTTCAAGATAGTTCATCAACAAGAAGATGATGTGAAGAGTTTGGTTTGGTCACAGTGTGCTGTAGTGTTTTTAAAAAGCGAAGTAGCAGGAAATAATCTTGGAGAGATGTTTGGCAGTCAGATTGTGGAAACCTTGAGTGCCAAGCCGAGTTGTTTAAATCTTATATTTAAGGTGTAGGAAGGCTCAGAATGTTTCAGCAGAAAGTGTCAAAATGAGAATGATTTTTAGGAGTATTACTTTGGATGCCTTGCATAGCTAGGGTAGATTTGTGAGCCAAGAGGTTAGGATACTGAAAACAGGGAAACTAGACAGGAGAATATTGCAATAAAGCAAGCATGAGCTGAAAAAGACCTGAACCAGATGCATGGCAATGGAAAAGAGATTATGCAAAGGAAGAATTATCCGGACTTGGTAAAGAAGAAAGGGAGAAGTGAGATTATGCTGAAGTTTTGAGCCCATGTGACCAGGACTATGAAAGAGAAGATAAAAAATATAATTATTGATATATGACTTCCTGATGATGGCAGAACATTTAAGTGTAGAAATCCAGGAAGCAATCTGAGATACAGGAAGGCAAACAGAATTTGGAGGTAAAAATACAGATTTGCGAATTCATTTTTGCAGAGCTAATAGCGGAAGCTACAAGAATATGAGCTTTTACTAAAACTGCTAGAACTATTTTTGCCAGTTTTTTTTCTTTTAGTGAATACGATTTAAGGTAGATTTTTCCATGGCTTTACCATAAGTGAGGGTTCAGTTGTGGACAACAGACTCCAGCCTGTATTTGTCTATTAAGAGGTTTGTGAAATCACTGCGGAGGGCGGTGAAGAAAGAGACTTGGGTTAAGCTAGGAATGACCCCCACGCCTTGTCAGAGAGCTGGGCATCCAGGTGGGCTGCCGCAGCCTCCCTCTGCCAGGGCCAGGAAGCCCCAGGACCGGCGGCCTGCATGACCGCGCTGACCGCTGTGCGAGGTTGCCTCCGACACAGACCTTGCCAGGAATGGGTATATCCAACTGTGCCTTTCTCCCCATGTGAGTCATTCCGAATTAAAATCTGAAACCTTGAATTTAAAGAGACCAGGAGATGTTGTTTTTAGCTTTGCAGCGCCTGCATGCTAGAAAGGAGTTGGCATCAATGGTGAGCGGACCAATCCGCAATACTCAACACAGTGTCTCAGCCCGTTTCACAGGACATATCTAGAAGAATCAAGGTGAACTTCGAGTTCGTATGATTTTTTTTTTTTTTGCAAGTAAACCAACGATTTTATGCATTATCCTCCCCGCAAAACAGGTAGTTTATATAGCAGAACTAAAGAAAACCAATTTCATCCGTCATTCTGTCGGTGACCCTTCAAAGTGGCCAAAGTTCCCAGACTAGTAAAGACCTGATGCCAACTTATTCCACCAGTTCGTTCTGAGCACAGCTGCCAGCAGGCGCCGCGAGACCGGGTGGTCGGGGCGGGGGCGGGCCCCGGAGCGGGTCTGCAGGCTCAGCCCGGCGGGACGCGGAGCGGACCGGGCAGCGCTCCCTCGCGGGCTTTCTGCTCCTGAACGCTCCGGCGGTGGCGCCAGGTGCAGCTTCCGCGACTAGGCTGATGGCTTCCCTCGTGGGCTTTCTGCGAGGGTTAAACGACACCGGTTGTGAGCCCACATCCTCAGCGTGAATGGAGTTGTCGTTTCCTAGAAAGGCTGTTACAAAAGATGCGGACGGAGAGACGCGGGGCCGGCGTGGGGGCGGGGCGCCCGCTCCGGAGCCGACCAGTGAGCCGCGGGCACAGTGTGGTGTCTTCCTTGGGTTTTTAGCGTGTTCTCTACAGGGCTACTCGTTCACGGACCACGGCAAGGGCCGCGATGGCGAGGCTGTGTCCAGGCTCTCCGGGAAAGCGTGCCACCGTTGGCAGTGCGGGGAGGGCCCAGGAGGGACGATGGCACCTTCCATTTGCCACCTGCATGCAGGGTCATTTCTCCATCGGTGGTACACGTCCTGCTTTGTCACTGCAGAATACTTCCCTTACATGTTAAAAGAAACAGCCACTCCAACATTTTGGTGACTAGCTTTCTGCCAGTAGTTTTTTCTAGTACAAAACTGGTAGAATGCATACTAAGTCCTAAGCACCCTTCGTGCAATATTACCTTAAATTTTTTTTATTTACCCAGTTATCACCCCCACACACCCCTCCCGCTTCCTCTGTGACTCCTCTGCTGATTTTATCCTATCTTCTTCCAAAACTGCTGCTTTGGGAGGACCCGGCCCCTCAGGGTAATGCTTTTGGAAAATGCCACCAGGGCCAGGCAGTGTCCTTCACCTGAGCAACTTTCAGCTTCTAAGAATGAGAGCATCAACCTCTGAGGGGATGAATTTTTCTGTTGCACTTTCCAGGGACATGGTGGATTCCATCTGAATGTCTCTGAATGTCTTTCTCTGTCCCTCTGTACTCATCTGTCGAGGTCACCTTCTTCCTGACACTTCGCTGATGACCTCCTCACGGCCCCTCCCAGACAGAGCCAGCTGCTCCTTTCTGTCCTCTCTCAGGCCGTGCACCTTCTGCTGAAGCAACCAGCCTGTTACATTTCGGTTATTTACCTACTCGCCGTTTTAAAATGGAGCTACTCAAAGGCAGAGACAGTCATTTTAAAACCGTAATTTATTGAGTATTTTACATATATTCTCTCGTTCAGTTTTTAAAATACATGTAAGAGGAAACAGGCTCAGAGGGGTTAAATATCATACCCATTGCCATGTAAATACTCGGCAGGATCAGGGTCCGTGCGAGCCCATCAGATGAGTGAGTGATTCGGTGACTGAACCGTATGCCACGAACTGCAGGAGAGCCTTTGGCCATCCCTGGGAAGAAGTCCTTTCGGTCACTCTCACAGCTCCGAGCGCGCTGCAGACTTTAATTCGGACCAGACCTCAATACGTAGGAGAAGGAGACTACATCACCAAACCAAATTACTGGGAGCAGTGCAGTAACCAGCTCGCCTCAGGTCTTCTACAGAGCCTGCCTTTCCCGATAATGTGGTTCATGTCACAACGATTATTTAAAGATCCATTTTAATACTGCAGTGTCAGAAACATGCAAACACGCAACAAGAAAAGAAGCCTTCCCTCCATTGTATGAATTGGGCTTTCATGCTCTGTGTTCAGACGGGAGATTTCCTTTCGCTATAACGATAAGACCTACCTAAGGGACTGTGCCAGAGCAATTTACTCCCCGGGGCTTGTACAGTAATTATTGATGATGAGTTTTGGGTACCACTATCTCCTGTGTTCCCGAAGGAGTTTCTTGCTATGATTTGAATGAATGAAGACCTTTTCCATGCCAGGCGCTGTGGCTCACGCCTGTAATCCTAGCACTCTGGGAGGCCGAGGTGGGAGGATTGTTGGAGCTCAGGAGTTCGAGACCAGCCTGAGCAACAGTGAGACCCTGTCTCTACTAAAAAAAAAATAGAAAGAAATTAGCTGGACAACTAAAAATATATATAGGAAAAATTAGCCGGGCATGGTGGCGCATGCTTGTAGTCCCAGCTACTTGGGAAACTGAGGCAGAAGGATTGCTAAAGCCCAGGAGTTTGAGGTTGCTGTGAGCTAGGACGATGCCACGGCACTCTAGCCCAGGCAACACAGTGAGACTCTGTCTCAAAAAAAAAAAAGACCTTTTCCTACTAGACTGGTTTTAGATCTAAATTTCCTTGTCTGCTGCCGTCATTCCTAAATGGCAGCCAGGTGTCCGAGTTAGTTTTCGGCTTTCCTTTTCTGCTTTGAAGTGGGTTTTTCCATCAGTAGGTTCCCTTCCACATTTACCATCCATCGGGGTGGAGATGGACAGTGGCCACGTGCTTCCAGGGTGCTGTGCTGAGAATGCTGGACTCTCTATTCCCCAGGGTCCATGAGCTCACCCTGTTTCCATGTGTCACCACACACGTGTTGGATCCTGGTGGAAAAATAGTTGAGTTGAGTGGAAATAGCAGGGAGCGGAACGGCTGCATTGCAAAGCTTTCATTTCCTTTTCCTCCGCACCCAGCGATGGCTCACAGTAGGGTTAATGAGTATGCAGGTCTGCACACTTTCCCTTCCTTCGCTCTTCTCTTTCACTCTTCTCTATCACTCTTCCTAATCTTAAAAACCAAATAGTGTTCCCAATGTCCATCTCTTGGGAATGGTAGTTTTATTTTGATTAAAAATTTTAAAAAACTAAGCTCTTAGGAATTCTACTCATATAACCACAGATTTGTTTTCCAATATATTAATATCACCTACTCTAAAATTTTTTTTCTTTGTCTTTTTCTTGGGAGTGGGTAGAAATCTGGGCAGGGTCAGTGTGATATGTCATGGTCCTGTGGCCACAGAAATGGAGAGATTTGGTTTCTGGTCCTAGCTCTGTCTCTAACTAAATGACTATTTCAGACCAGTCATTTAAACAGTCAGAGTCTGTAGAATAAGAAAGTTGAAGGCTAACAAGATGGTCTCTAACATCCTTTCCAGCTTAAAAAAAAAAGAGATTCTGGGATTTTATCCATCTAGTTTTAGATTTTTGTTTTGTTGGTTCTCCAGAATTTGAGTGAAGTAGAATTTGGAGGAAGTACAAAGTGTGAACAGGGCTATTTTTATATGAGAAGGATTTTCCACCATAAACACATTCTCCATTGATTTGTGATTCTGTACTTTCTCTGTGAATCAAATTCTTCAAAATTATCTATAGTTCATAATATATTTAGAACCATTGGAATATAATTAGATCCACTTAAACAACTCTCAGATTAACCATTAAATCGTCTCTGGAACTCTATTAGTTTATTGAACACAGGGCCTTAGTGTCTTCCTAAAAAGAAACAGAATAACTTATTTTAAGAAGAAACTTACTGGAATGGATTAGTCTGGGAATTTTTACTCAGGATTCTAGCTTCTATTCCCCTCCTCCCTACTTTTATTTTTTGTACTTGATTTACTACTTACCTTCAACAAATCAGTTCATCTCTCTGGGTCACAATTGCCCAGCTAAAGAACAGTGATACTATTTCAAAATTATCTACAATTTAAGGGTTACCAAGTTAAACTCTGTAACATGTTTTGAGATAGTTGAATAAAAACTGATAAGGACAAAGTCTTATTTTAGTCTCATTTTCCTCTCATACCATTAAAAACATTCAATATGAGAAATGCTATTTCTGTTTTCTAAGCAGAATTTTTAAAAATGTTGACTGTAATGGCAACATTTAGAAAAAATTCATCAGGCATTTATTGAGCATAAGCATTAACATTATTTATTAAACTTCAAATCATTAGCATTGAATTTTTTTTCTGGGCAGTATCCAATTTCTTTTCACATCTTGGTGATTAAAGGTATCCTATATCCACTAACAAGAGGGTGACTTCACTTTGTGCCAGACAGAAACTCTAACTCTCCCGAGAGAGTCTGGATTGTTTCATTTTATGTAGAGTGGATCAGAAGGATGCCTTTCTTAGTTTTATAAAGACCACTTTTATCCGAGAACCTTTATTCCCTGGCCTGACTGAGCCATAAATGTCCTTTAAAGTGGAGTACTGCCCAAGATTGGTACACATAATCTGCGTGGAGATAGAACTAGCAACAATCCGGAGACTCTGTCCTTTACCTTTGGGAATGGAATTTTCAAGTCCGCAGATTAAATACTTATCTCTTGCAATGTATAAGATCCCCAACCCCTGGGCTGCGGAATGGTACCCGTCCCCGGCCTGTTAGGAACTGGGCTGTACAGCAGCAGGTGAGCAAAATGTTATCTGCATTCACAGCCGCTCCCCGTCACTCACATCTCTGCCTGAGCTCCGCCTCCTGGCAGATCAGCAGCGTTAGATGCTCACAGGAGCACGAACCCTACCGTAAACTGCGCATGAGAGGGATCTGGGTTGCGGCTCCTTAAGAGAATCTAATGCCTGGTGATCTCAGGTGGAGCTGAGGCGGTGATGCTAGCGCTGGTGAGTGGCTGCAAACACAGATTGTCATTAGCTACTTGTCATTAGTAGAGGGGTTTGACTGCACAATATACGTAATGTGCTTTAATCATCTGGAAACCATCCTCCCCACCCCTGCCCCTTTCTTGAAAAAATTGTCTTCCATGAAACCAGTCCCTGGTTCCAGAAAGGTTGGGGACTGCTGATTTAAAACATCAAGAACTTAATTTGGTTTGAAATAGCTGGCATGGGAACTAACAACATTATTGGCATCTAGAGCCTTTATTGTTTAATTTCTTCATGGTTTTCAAATGTTATAACAATTGAAGTTCTGCTAGGTCAGTAAGATGGGCATTTTACCTGCCAATGTTTGCAAACACAAGGGCGAATCTGGTTTTGGGGGGCCTGAAGCTTACATAATTGGTGGGGGAAGGACTCTTTAAGGAAAAGAACATAAAGTAGGTATGATGGTGATATATACTTAGAAAAAGAAATCACACTCACAAATTTAAAAGAGCTGACAGATACCACAAATTAAATTAAATTAAATTTCTGAAATTAGACTGCCCTTTCCTCAACGTATTTGGATAATATGCTTTTTGACTACCTCTTCATATATCAATAATTTAAAATTTTTATATCATTTTCTATGGAGAAATACAATAATCTTTTCACTAATGTGGTTAATTGAAATTTGTGTTTTATTATTAACCATCTTCAAAGTTTCTTTTATTTCCACAACCTATCATTGGACACGTAAAATTATAGATTATTGTCAAATCTGGGGTACTTTTAAAAGTTTCACTCGCCTATAAGCTTGCATATGTGCTCTCTCCAGTATGCCTCCAAACACAGAAATTGCAATACATTTTATTTTATGCCAGTGCCATCAAACGAAAAAGTTATGGTGCATTTGTAATTGTATATGCTGCATTGTTGAGTGTATCACTGACAGAGAACCCCTACTTTGACTACGCATTTATAGAATCTTCATTCTCTACTCACAACTTTAGACGTCTGATGATCGGGAGAACGTTCTGTAGACTAGCTTCTCACTTTCTCTGTTTTCCAGCTTCACCCACACACTTCTGTTGCTGAGCGCCATAGGACATGCTCGTATCACAATACACAATCTAGCTCTGCACATACGTGTTGTGATGCCAAGTGAGTCAGTATTAGGAACATTCCTGAAAGCTATTTCTTATACTGGGTTGGCTAGCAATGACTTATTTACACAAGAAAATGATTATGAATCATATGAATACATCTCATTAAACCCAATCTAAATTGTATATTCTATTCATTTTCCCTTAGCTAGACCTTAAAAATGCCTGCCGGCAGTTTACCACCACCAACCTAAATGGTTAAGTGAGTCAGGACATAGGATGGAAAGAGACAGTGGTCTTAACTAATTGCTGTTAAAAAGATCTTTTTTTTTGCATATTTTACAGAAATATCCTCTGAACACATTGCTGGGGTCCCTCCTAGGACCTTGGAAGGTGCTGTGGATTCTGGTAAATCTGACTCTGACCAAGTGCCTGGTCTTTTTGACTTTGGAAAGCTTGTCCTTTATGCCCCTGGTGTGAACGCCTGCTTGAGGCACCAGAGCATGGTGTTGTTTAGTAGAAGTAGACCTCTCTTTCCCCTTCCCCACGTTTCCTTTTATTTCGGGTTTCCCCAAAGCCCAGCATTGTCCTTGGTACACAGCATGTGGAGAGACAAGAAGATGGGCTCGTCCCAGAGTTCAAATCCTACTTTTGCCATTTGACTTTTGGCAAATTAGTTTGTTTATGAGCCTCAATTGCGAATTGAGGTTAAAAGTTTCTGTGAGAATCAGAGATAATACGTGTGAATTAGTTAATTTTTGTCAGCCTTGGTTTACTCATTTATAAAATGAAATTAATGACAGATTTCTTGAAAGGTTGTTTCAAGGAACGGAGATAATGCATATAAGTTAATTAGCACAGTGCTTGGGATTTAGACAGCATTGATAAATAAATCATCACCACTTGCGGAAAAGGCTCACCAAATATTCTGGTACTCTCCTGTACTTCCCAGCCTACTTTGTAGTTAGGTTAGAGTCACGTGACTAGCTCTGGCCAATGAAATGTGAGGGGAAAGTGGCATTTCTGGGCTGCGACAGTTAAAAGCCAGTGTATTCACTGCATTTCCTTTTATCTCTGCAGCAGATACCTTGGAAATAGTGCAGCTGCAATACACAAGGAGCTTGGATCCCTGAATCTCTATCAAAGGAGAATTATTAGGAAAGCTTCTGCACTATATTAGACTATGTGTGAACATGAATAGAATTTGATTGTGTTATGCCACTATGATTTTTTTTTATTACTGCAGTTAACCTAGCATTACCCAGTCATTATTGTTCTTGCTATTATTATTGTTGAATTGAACAGAACTATTCACAAACTTTGGCACTTTTAGTGATACATGGGTCTAGATGTCATCTCCTTCCCTCAGTAATGGGGACAGAAAAATATTCCTGTTGCAAATCAAACATCTAGTTCTTTCACAAACATAGATTCCAAGAAGGTCAAATGAAAATAAAATGGGAAGGAGAACAAAGTGTACTAAACTTTCCATTTGGCTCACCAGCTAATCCTCTTTATTCAGGCTACCGTATTTCTTTGAAACCCTGATTTTAAGAGTCAATGCATATTTTTGTGATTTACTAAAAAATGATGTCCCTTTCTATCAGAAGTTTTAGAGATTATGTTTTCTCCCTTCTAACTTTCCTTGGCTCACCAATCCTCAAAGCCTTAAAACAAAAAAGGTCTAATTCTTGTGCGTTATCTTTCCCAACAGGAATAAATTCCATAATGACTGATTCTTAGCTAGGTGGCTGGTAGGTCACATTCAGAGTTTAGGCATCAGCAAGCACTGGCATAGGGCAACTATGCGTGTTTTTGTTTTTGTTTTTGTTTTTGGAGGAACCATCACTTCAACTATTTGGTAAACCTCTGTTTAACCACTTTTAAATGGTGTAATTCTAAATGTGGTTCCATTTGCCCAACTCTCTTTGGGAAGATTGCTGGAAATTCTAGCTTGATGATCTGTTTCCTGGATTCTGTGCAGCCGTTACTTCGAGCTTCCAGAAGTAGACTTAATTCAAGGGACAAGAGCAAATCATAGCAAGAGGTTAGTACTGAAGAAGTAACACAGATGCCAGACTGGAACCAGGTGTGAGGCTCCACAGACGTGGTAAGACCACAGGTCAGGAGGTTGGGAGATACGGTGGGACACAGAATGATTTGGGAAGTAGACCCTTTTTCCTTTTCCCAAGGAAGGAGTGCTGGATCTTGTTCTGTCTGAATGCTGTCTAGACACCTGGAACAGGACAGGCAGGCAGCAAGGGTGGGGGCAGATCACAGGTTTAAGGATGTGGAATTAAGTTAGACTTTTAGGCTAGTTAGAGAAAAGTGATAAGGCTTTTGACACAAGGAAAAATGTTAATATTTACGAAACTTGACAATGTTATAAAAGAAATATATGCTCATGGATCAGGAAAAACAAACAGTGACATATGACAGCATATTAAGGGGTTTCATAACACTAGTCTGAGTATGGACAAAGGGTTATGCTACCAGCTTATGTATGGTCCTTGTGTGCAGATATCCCATGACAGAAAGAAGAACAAAGATTTAAAAAAAAAAGAAAGAAAAGAAAAGGAAAAATGAAAAAAGAAAACACATCTAATGGGACTCATTAAATCTCCAACTGAACCACTGGATAGCAATATCAGGTAGGCCTAACTTGAAAAGTGTTTTTGGTAGTGGCGAGACATGAATATAAATTCTGAAAAATGTGAAGAAATCAACATAATAAATTGCAGATATATTCCCAATAAAGAGAAATGCAGAGGAACGGGGCAGGGAACAGGTACTTTGAAAGCAGGAAGACTCTTCATGCTGTTTTCTAAATTGAGTTATTTTCCAGATTACTCTGAAGCTCTGGTTTACTAACACTAGCAACAGACAAGTAGTCCCCTGAGTCAAACAAGAAATCCCCCTGGAAAAGGAGAAGAAACTGCTCCCCTGTGGGATGCAGTGCTGCCCCTGCCTCTGAGAGCAGCTGCGTCCCCCGGGATCCTGCCTGTGGTTCTCCCTCGGGCCAGTGCTGTCTAGTTCACCGCCTGCTGGCTTGCTCACTACCGGTCTGCTAATCCTTTCCTAATGTTGGCTCTCAACCTTTAGCTAGCATCAGAATCACCTGGAGGGTTTGTAAAAGCAGGGGTTGCTGGTCTCACTTCCAGAGTTTCTGATTCATAGGTCTGGGGTGGGGCCCAAGAATGTGCATTTCTGGCTAGGCCTCTGCAGACACTGTTGCTGCTAGTCTGGGGCCACCCTTGAAGGAACACTGCTGCCTAACCACGGTAGGGGAGGTGTTATTTATAGTCATTTATTAACAAAAATAGATCATTCTTTGTGATCCCGGAGTACACTTACCAATAACTTTTTACTGCTAGACACTGAGTATTTAAAAGGTTTCCAAAGATCTCTGAATCACAAAATCAGACAAGTGCTGGCATTACCTTATGGGGCCAGATTTTCTACTTTCATTCTCTTCTTTCTTTCTTTATCAAGCTTTCAGTACAGTTTCCCCCTTGTGCTCCAACTCAACATTCCTGAACTTCGTGGCAAAGCCTCGGTCTTCCTTGATGGCCAACTGTTAATCAGTGACGGCCTTGTCCTCTACCTTGTTTTTCTTCTCCCCAGGTGAGGACGGTGGTGTGCAGAACGCGCTGACTTTCATGAGCCTTGTAAATGGACGTGATTATAATCAGTCCTTCTCTGGTCACCTCTCTTCTCAGAAATACCACTGCTCAGTGCTAGCCGGCTTTCTGTCCTGTTTTTGATCTATTGTTTTTTCCTGTATGGGTAACATGATATGATTCTTGCAGATGAGAATCCAGTTTATTCCTTCTTTTCGTTATTCCTTCTGAAAAATCTTTGTTTCTTTTCTAAAGCCTTGTAACATGCGAGCATCAGTCACTTTGTATCACAGGGTCTCCCTACTTGATTTTTCCCTTTTGTTTTCATCATTATTTTTTATAGTGGTAAAATTTATGTAACATAAAGCTCGTTCTTTTAATCTTGTGAAGTGTATAACTAAGTGGCATTAAGTACCTTTACAAAATTGTGCTATCCATGTCCAGAACTATTTCATCATCCTGAACAGAAACTCTGAGCCCATTAAAAAATAACTTCCCGTTCTTCTCTCCCCGGCTCCTGGTAACCTCTGTCCTACCTTTTGTCTCTGTGACTTTGCCAGTTCTAGGAACCTCATACAAATGGAATCCTACAATATTTGTCCTTTTGTGTCAGACTCAATTCACTGCATTTACCATAATGTTTTTAAGGTTTATCCTTGCTTAATTTTATAATCTATATTTCTTATTAGGTATCTGCAGTGGAGCTTGCATTTTCTCTAGTGCCCTTTTGTAGAATAAAGCTCATCTTTTTATTTATGACCATCTTCCTTTTTAAAAAAAAAAAAGCGAGTCTGTTTATCCTAAAAGTATGGGTTCTAGCATCATTTTTGGTTGGCATTTACCAGCAGGTGAATAGAATTTTGTGTGTTGATTATTCATCCTATGACTCATGTACAGGGCATCACGGAAGTCTCTGCTATCATCTTGTTCCAGAAGCAGCCACAGCAAGTAGAGTTTTCCCAAAGTATTTTAGGAGTCTCTTAGAATTTCTCCAAGAGCTCTCTTTCTAGATCCTTCTAGAAGCAATCTTTAAAGCTGAAGGCCTTGGAAGCGGGACGAGGGGAAGTACCTGTTAGAAGTTGTATTGATTTGGCCTTATCTGCTAGGCAACTATCTCTTCAGCATTCTGTCATTAACATGATTATTGTTTTTTCTCACATAATCAGTGAAGAAAATCAGTAGATGCTATGGTTGTAAAAAAGTTTAAAGGACAGGGGAATCTTTTAATCTCTTTTAACTATATTTTGTTTCCTAAGCCTATGCCTTACATTTGACAAGGCAGCTGCCTTTGATTCCCTGCCAAAGAGGGGGGGAAAGCCAACAATCCTCTGATAGACGTGGTTAGAGCGGGCTGATACCATGGCCATTGCTTATCTGTGAATCCAGGCTGCATATTGATTTATTAAAGTTGTGAAGAAGTTAATGTAGCCTTCAGGCAAAGTTAAGTAGTGTAGCCAAATCACTAGATCAAAAGAAACCCAGTGACTATGGATTTCTTTTCATCATTGGAAAGTCACACTAACTTGTAAACTGCTTGAAAATAAGGCTTGGGCTCTACGGCTGCCCAACTAATCAAAAACGAGGATCTCATTCATATATATACTGCGTACACATGATTTGAAAACATCTAGGTAGCCACTAATTCCTTTTTTCCTACTTTTAAAAACTTTGCTATTAGTACTAATTAGCGAATTATGTTTTTTTAAAAAGATATTATTTTCTTTCCTTTTATGTATAACAAATTACAGCCACTCAGAAAGAATGGAGACTATGTATTGTTTTTACTGAATTTGCAATTTAATTGACCAAGCTTGGCTTCATTTCCAAGTTCAAAGTTACTTAAGCAAAATGGGAAACATAAATAACATTGTGTATCTCCTTTGTAGGCAGATAAAATAGAAAGTACGCTTACAGAACAATAAGCTTTGCACATTCATTTTGCCTCAACTCGTGATATTACATTCCCCATACATCATTAGGCATTCAGAAAGTTATGTTTAAAAAATGGCTCACACTATAGATATAAAGAATGAAGAAATGATTATTAAGGATGGAGCTTTAACTCCTCTGCCTTTCTTGAAACTCTGTTTCTAATTAAGAACTTGAAGCATTCAATCCATGTTGCTGCTGGCTGCTGAATTTTCCAGAATGGAACCTTAAACAGCAACCTTAAACTCCACGGCTCAAATGATCCTCCTGCCTCAGCCTCCCAAGTACCTGGGACTACAGGAGCACGCCACCATGCCCAGCTAATTTTTTCTATTTTTAGTAGAGACAGGGTCTCACTCTTGCTCAGGCTGGTCTCAAACTCCTGGCCTCAAGCAATCATCCCGCCTTGGCCTCCCAGAGTGCTAGGATTACAAGCGTGAGCTAACACACCTGGCCCAGAATGAAAGTTTTTAATCAATATTAAAAAATAAAGTTTTCTATTTTGAGTTCTTTATTCAGTCTCTAGTACCCTGAGTACCACAGATTCTTCGCTTCAAATGTAGTCAAGCAAATATTTGAAAGAAACGTTGTTAAGTCCTGCTTCCTATTTGAATATCAGTAAGCAAAATTCCTTCTTGCAAAATGTTAACAATTTGGCAAGGGTCAAGGAAATAAGGTGAAGATACACACTCTATGATTAAGGCCAAGTGGAGAAGGTAAATGCTAAGGGGTGGTACAGAGTGCTGTAACTCGTCTAGCAGGGGAGGAGATTCGGTGTCCTCAGAGGGATAAGGAATAATTTTAGATGATAGCATTTGAGATGGATCTTGCTACTCAAAGTTTAGTGTGCATCAGGATTACCTGGAAAATTTGTCAAAATACAGATTGCTAGGCCCCGTACTCAATATTTTTGATTTAATAGGTCTGGGATGGGGCCTAAAATTTGTATTTTTAACAAGTCCCCAGGTGATTCTGATACTGTTTTTTCAGAGACAACATCTGGAGAACCACTGCTCTAGAGAGGTTGAAGGGAGTGGATAGTGTTCAGCTTAGAGAAAGACAATGAGCAAATTTGAGAGATAAGAAACTGAAAGGCACTTTAAATAACAATAATAATGAACTTTTTGAGTTATTTCAATTTTGCCAATAAGGAGATAAATTTTCAGAGGTTAAAGAACCTGCGTAAGGTCACAGAGCTAATGAGTGGCAGAATGAGTGTTTGAACCATGGAGCCAACAACTCAGAACCTTAAGTCCAACTGCCGTGATGGACGGCAGCAGACGGTACACCTGACTGACGCCGGCACTTGGTCAGGGAGTAACAGAGTCAAGGCTTAGGGCGCAGGTTGCAGGTGTATTTCTCGGGCTTGAATGCCAGGGTAAGGGACTTTGTACTTTGGTTGTCAATAGAGATACATTAAAAATTTCTGAGCAGGATTAATTGATTGAGTAGCAATGTATGTAATCAAGAGGGGGGGGAAAGATGGAAACCCAGTTAGAAGCTTTTATAAGATCCCAAGTAAAAAGAAGGAAGGAATAAGGGCATTTGCAGTTGGAATGGGGTGCGAGGAATGGAGGTAAGAGCTGTTTTGTGGGTTGGCTACAGTGATGATTCTCAATTTTTCCATGATTCAAAAGATTTGGTTTATAAAGCAAACTGAATTTAGCTAAACAAAGAGAAATATGTTCCATCTGAGATAATCATTTTTCCTATTATGACACAAATCTAGATGGTAATTAACAGTTCATAACCGTCAAGGGTTCAGCAACACTGTCCTAGTTCGGTAAGGATAAGCACCGAATGTGAGCAAATGTGCAGATATTTTAGAATAGTTCACTGTTTTCCATATCAGGTCCCTGCTGTTATGCGCACATCCAAGGTCGATCCCATGATCAACATTTTAAATTTAAGTCTCATCTGCATTCATGTTTCCGGAGTCCTTCTGACGCCATCAAAGGCCAGTGGCATATCTTAATAATCCTGAGACAATAAGTGTTACCACACTGATATAAAAGAATTTCAGCCAAAATGAAGAAACCCATGTGGTTTTATGAGTGAACATATAATTTCCACTAGGTATTTTAAAAATTGAATATATCTTTCCTGTTTTTTGGTTCTAAAACTCCAGGATTTTTCTACCTGATAATGTGTGTGGGGCCAATGAGTAGGAGTTGGACAAGACTCTCTAGGTTCAGGTTTGGGTGTTTTGGAGGAGGGTGAAGTATGACCAGGACAGGAAGGTCCGAAAAGGATGCTACCGGGAAGGGTTGATGCAGAGGTGAGGCGGAGAAGAGAGGCGTGCTGAGCTAGCTCCTTAACGCAGGGCCCTTGGCAGGATATTGCCACCAATCAGCCCTTAGAAAAGCAGGGAGCATGGAACCCTTTGGGAGTCCAAAAAAACTGCATTGCCATTTCTCTCCAATGTGAAATATCTTAACCTGATGAACTTATAGAATGCAATTTTCAGATAAAATAGAACTTTTCTAGTGGTGACGTATAAGTTCCACTTACACTTTTTGTCACTGCTCATACTCCCAAATGCTATGGAAAATATAGGATCATGATTTCCTTTAGACATAACAGTAGCATCCCACAATACGTGGTCATCAAATAGTCAAGCAACAGGCCTCCAGTAGCCGCAGCTGGAGAAAACACTGGGTAAGGTGATCCAATTTCTGTCCAACAGGATCTAGTTTTTCCTCTACAGTAGCATTTGGCCTGGAAGTCGGTCATTCTGCTACTATCAAGAGCGAGGGCACCAGAGAGGGGAATCTTTATAGAAACGAGTATTTTGCAGAGGACGTGGGAAAGAGGAGCATCTTTCCCGATGTGTCAGCATCTATGCCATAGCAAATTAGGAGCAACAATAGCTAGAGCTACAAATACAATTCATTATATATATTTGGAAATTGAATTTTGAGCAATTACCATCAGAGATACCGAATACGCACTGCAAATTAGCACACCAACCTTGCTAAAGGAAATAATAGCTCTGACACATATTAAGGGAAGAAGTGAAACTACACAAAAACAGGGGAATATCAGCAGATAACATGTAAACCAGGATGATGGGGAAGAGGGACACAAATAAGATCATAGCAGTTATATTATTCTTAGCCATGTGTGGCTAAATGAGTCCCCACTCTCTAACGAGGAAAAAATAGAAAGAATGCTGAAAGGGAATAACTCCAAACTGGTTATTACTTACAGTGAATATACGTACATGAGTATGCATGCATGTATTTGCTTAAATTAGCTGTTAAGGAAGCTCTATTTAATTTATTCCTCAGTGTGAGCTGAGTCATCAACAATTATACTTTTCACTTTCTTTATAGAATCGAGGACAGCAGAATCTTTCAAGTGTTGCTAACTAGAACCAGGGGCTCCAAGTAGCAGTTGCAACCACACCCTTAGAGCCCAGCAAGGAGAGAGGAGGTGAGCACCCTGCGTGGCGGTGCCCCCAGCTGTCGGAGAGCTCTCGTCAGCGTCAGTGCAGCCCTTGGCAGCTGGCAAAGCACAACGTGGGGGGACAAATAGGAACTTTCTGAGAATGAACCAATCAAGGTTAAACAGAGAGCCTGCAGCTGGGTAACGCCAGCTATTTTCTGTCTTGTAATTAAAAGGGTTTTCTGCGTGGTTACCTGACATAGCTGCTAAGTGGCTTGCGTGAAATAACATGCAGCATTCTGCAGCGACTGTGCAATTATCTGACAACATTGCCATGCAGTCTAAAGACAAAGAAAATGCAGGGCGAAGCTTTTAACAGCGATTTGTAGCCAAGACGTTTGGAATAAGAACACATTGCTTGTTACCACTGGCCTTTGCGTTAATCATCTAATTGCAAATTGGCTTTCCTTAACCAAGGATAAGTCTGGATACCACTGAAATAATCCTATACTTTCTCTGCTCTGATATCCTATTATTTACATTTATATAGAACACGCCTGCACATATAGATTTTTTTTTCTCTTTCCACAGGCATCCAACGGCTCCATTTTTTTCCTTTGTGTTCAGAGACAGGGAAATAAGACTAGTGAACCGTGGGGCTGTATTCTGAACCCGTAGTTCAGAGATGGGGTATATAAAAAAAGAGATGTTCTAAAAAGCTATACATACTTCTTTTCTCACACAAAAGCCTGCCAAAGATTCCATATTCTGGAGAAGATATTTGCTGGCTTTGAATATTACTTTCCTGTTACGATGATCTGTTCTGGCATTTTGACCCTCTCTGCTCAAAGAGAGTCAGGTTTGAAGCCACACTTTGCTCACTACATTTTAAAGGTGACTGTCACCTTCTGTTAATGGAAAGGCACTGGCTGCGTGGCACCTGTTGGTTTGCCAGGCCTGCGCAGTGATCCCTGGCTCTCAGGCGTGTCCTACTGAAGACGCTCACATGGGACACACAGGGTCGTCGGCTGAATGGGAGGGTTAAGGACACCAGCATGAAGGAACGTGAAGTAAACTTCCCTCTAATCCAAAATCTGTTCATTGTAGAAAATCATGTACCTGGTGATGAAAGGCATAGAGAAGAAAACAGAAATTACCCTTTCCCCCACCCTGAAATAATCAGCGGAAATGCTTTGCAATTTTTTTTCTTCCTTTTTCAAGATTTATTATTTTTCTTTTTCTGTACTTCTGAATACATACTTCATTATCTGAAATGAATATATATGTTCATCAGTCAGGAAATGTTCTGAGCCTATAAGGACTAATTTTAAAAAAGTCAAATTTCAGGTCAGTGTGGTATACAGATGATAGATGATCCTTTTATGAACTACTAGAAAAGAAAATGCAGAATTGGTCACCTAGCCCAACATAGGACCAAAATATATCTCTGATTTTTATGTTTATTTTTTCAGTCTAGTTGAAATACCACGTTCACCTTCGTTTTGGATCTATTCCCAGATTTTCTTTTTCGTAGCTCTGGGGTATACACTTCAACTAATTATCTTAATGAATTTGTCTTGTCTTCTAGTTTATTTAATTCAAAATTTATCTTTATGAAAAACAAATTTGTCTTATAAAATGTAACCTTAAGGGAAGAAACAGAGCACTCCCAAATAATGAACAGGCAGGATGAAAGAAGGCAAAGGTGCGATTGCAGCCTGAGTTTGCGATCCTACCCGCTTAGTGAAAACCGTTCACTTTCTGAACCGCAAAAAGGAGCTATTTCTGTTGTTTTAAAATCACAGCTGAACGTAACACCAACTAAATAGTTTCATTTCTAGCAACTAAACAAATTCAGTGTCTCTAAACCAAACGTTTTCCTCTTTCCTCTTTATAATGAGCTGAACTTGTCATCATGTTGTAATTCAAACGCTTTCTAAAAATTAACCTATTGAATGAATAAGGTAATAAACCTCTTTGGCTCTGAGTGAAAATTTAAAAACTGAAATGAAAATGTTGAAGGCAGGAAACATGGTTTTGTTGATAATGTTATGTGAGATGAATGAATGAATTAAATTTTTGGTCTGTATACTTTTTCCAATTCAGGTTTTCCAGCCTTTCAGGTAACTTTCACAAATAATTGTTATTCTGGAATTACACAAGTTAAGCTGGCTGCAAACTGGTTTCCCTAAGATACCCTTAAATCAAGGGTCTTAGCTTAAGCCTGAGGCAAGTTCACGCAGCATGAAGGTACATAGAAACGAGTCTGAAAAATCTGCAGAAGAATATGTTGTATTCATGAGTCTCCTGAGCAAAATTTTTTTCTTGGAAAGAAGGAGTTGGACCAACAGTAGAGAAAAGGGATGGCATTGTAGCTGCCCCTCAAATTAATCCTAATACGCAGAATAATCCCTGGTACATACATGTGATGGTTTCAGTAGCTTTGCCAGAACTGGGACTCGCATCTTCGGCAGCTGGTGGCCGTGGCTCAGAGTGCTGCACACGGGCGTCACGCCTTTAGCGGACACCAGTGGTGCCCACAGCAGGGGAAATACACCTTATATCAGGGACAGGGGGAGAGGAACACCAGCCAGGGCCACCAGGCAGCCTGGTCTGTGGCACACAGGGCAGCAGCTCTAAAGAGTCCTCATGCCTCTTGGGAGGAATTGAAGTTGACTGCGACGGAGTCAGGAAATACTGTTTCGTGATAATTGTTTTGACAATACATTTATTTTCTGCTGCACTGACCTAGGAAACATGGACTTTCCCCCAGTTTGCAGTTTGTGCTAAAATAAAGAGGAGACAAAGTGGGTGGAAAGAGCATCTGAGTCATGGAAATGTGATTATATATGCATTTTAGACAATATTTATTGTTCCAATGTTTATTCAAGTGATTTGGTCGTATCTTACTGATCTGCATGGTCTAGTTGGGGACAGAAAATGTCACATCTGAATTTAGCTGACAAAATGCGATTTATTAAAACTTTATGTTCTGAGGAACACTGTTAAATGCCATGGAAGGTTTACATTAGAGGGATGAAAGCAAGGTATGAGTGGCAAGTTCCCGTCTCTACTGATACGTTTTTATAACCAGGATCATGGAGTTATGCATTTGTCTTGATTATGGGCTAAATGGCTACTAGTAATTGTTAAGGGTTGCTGTAAGTAGTAAGAATGTCTTTCAGGATTCCATTGAAAAGGCTGACCAGTGCAAGAGCTGAGATGGGGATTCAGAGCCAGGTAGCTGGTCCAAGAAGTCAAAAGGACAGCGCTGTAGTTTAGGAATTAAGGCTTATCAGGAGATTATGCTAGCGGTAAGGCCTTGAGGCCAGGGGCTTTATCAGTCTTGTTTGCTGCTGCAGCCCGGCACCTAGAGCAGTGGCACTCATGAAGTGTCTGCTCAGTGCGGCCGTAAATGCGCGTGCAGTGGGGACATCTCAGGTAGCTTGGGCAGAAGGGGAACCAGCCTAAAGCAGATTAGATGAGTACATCTTGGCTTCAAATGAAATTAGAAGCCATCAAACTAGAAAAGTCCAAACCATCTTCCCCAAGAAGCAAGGAAGACCGTTCTGGTCCAGGGTTAGCTGGACAGAAATATTTAGATCAAGGGTCACTGAGAAAAATTGGTCACCCAGCTGGACTCTTCATCAGCTATTTATGTCTGGTGGTGAGTAACAAAGTTACCCTAAAACACAGCAATTTATTTTGGAATCCAGGAGCAGCTTGGCTGGGTGGTTCCAGCACAGAGTCTCGTGTTGGCCGGGGCTGCGGTCCCGTCAAGCCTTGACTGAGTCAGAGGATCGCGTAAAGCTCCTCACGTGGCTGTTGGTGGGCTCAGTTTCTCACTGGATGTTGGTCATCTGGCGCTGGCAGGTTGAGAAAGAGAGAGAGAGAGAGAGAGAGAGAGAGAGAAAACCTAAATGCAAGCCACAGTCTTTTATAATTTAATCCCAGAGGCGACACGTGTCACTTCGTACTCTTTGGTCACAAAGTTTGTCCCCGGAGAGTACTACTCAAGTGTGCGACTAACAGGAGTGAGGCAGATGTGCTTGGGGCGCCTCTTGGAGGGGCTACATAAATAGCCCTAGGCACTGCCCCAAAACAGTATGTCCCCCAACAGGGGAAAAAGTGGCCTAATCCCAACCCTCACGGAGTTTATAGTCTATGTTGGGCTACACAGATATTTGAATAATGATAAAAAAATTAAAAAGTAAGCTGTTAAAAAATTCAAAATATAATCCAAAAGTCTCTCCCATAGATTTCTGCTGCAGTATTTGAAATGGACTGCAGACTGCTCTGAAGCCCATCTAATTTGGGGCTGAGATCAGACATTCACGTCCAGTCTAGTATCTCTGGATTAGTCTTATCTGTCCAGACTTTCAGGAAGAGCAGAAAGGTGTCACCTTTTCAGTGCAGCTTTTATTAGTTAATTTTCTGGGCAGAATTGAAGGTGAATCCTTTCGGTCCGCCCAAAACCCTTCCTTTCTGGCTTGCATAACCGCTTCTTGTCATTGCGATCATCTTCACTGGAGGGGCTTGCTGGAACTTCTAGGACAGTCTTTGAAAAAAAGCTGTATTTCCATTTAGGGAGTGACACATCCACTGCAGTCTCATAGCTCATGCAAATAACTCAAAAGTCATATGACACGCAAGGACAAGCACCTGTGTCCTGGTGCAACCAGAGAGATGTCTGTGTTGAAGCAGGCAGGGCTTTCCCATGGGCTGAACACAACAGACTGTCCCCTGTGGAGTGTGTTTCCATCTTCTCAGGGCTTGGAGACGTGTTGCTCTTGGGGCTGCATTCCACAGGGGGCAGAGATCTGCGAAATAAACAGTTCCCGAATGTTCTCACGGGATCCGTATTTGAGTACACCGACGGGCCAAGCCCAGTATTCAGTTTGGGCAGGTTCCCCTGCCTGAATGAGGCCGGCCAAGCGGCTCCCATCGTCTCTCACTGCAGCCAAGCTGGCCACATACCACAAGGAGTTAAGCTTTCTCTTTGCACACAGAGAAGCAATATCGGAGCAAGGGAAGCTCTAATTGCTTCTCTAGAACCAGCAGGGGGATCATAGATGCAATGACCTAATAGTTTTTTTCCACAGCTATTGTTCTGATCACATGACAGCTATTGGTAGTCCTTATAATCTGAATTTTCCAAACCCTGGCAATTGTCATGGTTTGGGTTGAATTAACCTTTAAGTCTTAGATCTTTGAAGCCACTGACAATAAAAGTGCAGGCTGCTAAACTTCAGCTGTTTTATAAAACCACATGGTAGATAATAATTACAATGGTCTTTTCCATTGCTTAGATAAGCTCTGCTGGTACAGATTAATAAACCTGATCTCAGCATTCAGTTGAGGGAGTAGTTTTATTAAACCACTGAGTTTGACTCTAGTGACGTAATTCCTTACAATAGAGTTAATGTAGGAAAATCTGTTTCTCATTTAAAGGGATAGTGAAGTCAAAGTCACTTATCAAAATTATACTCTGATCTAAATCCCAATTTATTTAATATGTATTCTTCAATGAATCTTATCATAAGGACATTGCTCAAATTATGGACTCTAGTTACAGAAGTCATTTCTGCCAACTCTCTGGGTGCTAAGAAAGTCATGATTTATAAGACTTTTTATTTAGGTCTCTGATGAAAGAGTAAATAATGCCCCCATTTAACAATGGGAAAGAAAATAAATAAGTTTCTTTGGTGACCATATTCTTCTACTCCTCTGTTCTTCTTTGTCTCTGACAGTTTATATCCTACGATTTTTCTCATTTTGTGAGGTAGGAATTCTTGTCAAAAACCAGTCTTCTTAGTATAATCCCATTTCCAAGAAAATTACAGAAAGACTGTTCTGCCTTTATCAGAATTTACTTAATCCTTGCACATAATACTCTAAGAACTCTAGCTTGAGTGTGACAAGAAAGGGCTGTGCATTTGGGAGCGTGGCTGCAAAACATGCTCAACAGAGGATGTCTTGTCCCATGGACGTATATCTCC